>JAPYZJ010004863.1:0-12700 GCA_030522765.1 Ophioninae sp. B BG-2022a
TTAGGTTGTCAATTTCTGCTATTATTAATTTAGGCTTCTAATTTGCCCTGTCGATTCAGACTGTCAATTTGTGTTGTCAATTTATGCTGTCGATTTACGATATTAATTTAGGCTGTCTATTTGTGCTGTCAATTAGCGATATCAATTCAGGATGTCAATTTGCGCTGTCAACGAAGCCTGTCAATTTGCGCTGTCAATTTATACTGCCATTTTAGACTGCTACCAACAACTCACTCCATTTTATGTTCGGAATTATCTTTGTCGTTAATTTTCAAATTCAAAATTAAAATATTGAGCTTTACACTGTCATATTTTTTGTACTTTTTTATTGCTATCGCAATTCTTTTTTTTTTTTGTCGCGGTAAAAAACGATTTTTTTTCCTCACTACTCATCAAGAACGAGGAACGAGAAAAACGTCGTAAACATAAATTTTGTGATGTTTATGGTCGTCGACTATAAATTTTTCATTTGTTAACGTTTTTGCGTCGTTGAGTACAAAGGATTTTTTTTTTTTACATTTTTGCTCCGTTATCAATTTTTCGAAACGTATTTCCCCGCTTCACTCTTCGTTCTTCCCAAAAGTCTGAATTCAATGTTTGAACTCTGATTCATTAATCTTAAAATTGAACATTCGAAAAAAAAGGAATCTCGAAAGAATAATGGATACGACAGACAAATCTTGATAACCATTTGAGGGACAAAAGTCCAAAATGATTGTTTGTTATTACACGCCGCGGCAAGTCGAAATCGAGAATCGGTGGAAGATAAATGAAAAGTGATCATATGATATTCATTGTGTATTTAGTGGAAGGAACTGGACGCTCGTGACGAGAACGGTGAAAGTTGTTGCTCGATGTTGATCGTGTTGAGTGGCTAAGCCGAATACCGTTCCAATTGGGTGCTATCGTATTTAAAATGACACGTATTTGCAATTTGATTGTTTTTGTTTATTTAAAAAAATACATATTTATTTAATTTTTTTAAATATATGTTTATATAATTTTTTTAAATATATAAATTTCGTTAAAAAATGTATTTCTTTCATTTGAAAACATTGATGTTTATGACACTGATACGTATTCACCCGTTGAATGTTTGTTTTTATTTAAAAAAAATATATATTCATTAAATTTAAAAAAATATATAAATTTCATAAAAAAATGTATTTCTCTTATAAAAAAAATACATGTTTACTTTATTATAAAAATATATTTTATTAACAAAAAAACATACATTATTGTATTTAGAATATATATATATATATTTTTTATTTTGTTTACATTTTTCATCCGAATAACAAATTATTAAAATTAAACATCACGAATTAATTTTAACGAAAAACATTTCGCAAAAAAAAATAATTTATTCATTTTAGCTGACAAAGGTATTGAAAAACAATAATTTACCGTCAAGGATATAATTGAATTCGAATAGAGATGAGAAGCCAATTTTAATGAACGATTTTTGCTTGCCACTTCCTTTAGGGAGGCTAAAAAAAATTTCGTTGAAATTTGCGTGTCAGCACTTTTTCGTATCAATTTACGATGAACTGAAAATTTTCTTGAATTCGGTTTTTTCCATATCCGGTGGAACTATACCGCACATGAGACGTGCAATTATTTATTATTCAAACATGTATTGAAGATTTATCTCGAGACAGTGTTGTACAAATCCTTCGTGTGTATCTCTTTCGTATCTTCGGAATTTCCTGAATTATGTATACGTGCATTCAAACTTGGAGTTACATATTTATATATATATATATATGTGTAGGTATATAGAGGGTGTCTCAAATCAATTGTTACAAGCTTATGTTTAAAAAATAAAAAAAAGATTGACGATTAATAAAAAAATATCGAAGCTGACCTTGTATGACCTTGGATTTTATACTCAAGGTCAAACTGACATTGCAATCTTTTTCCTTTGTTGAAAAGGAGCAACTTTAGCAAGAATCATTTTTTTATTACGATCCATATTGTTCGAGATATTGACTTGAAACACTTCGTCGAGACACTCGATATATTAATCCATCGGAATTTTGCACATTTTTTCCTCGACTAATAACCGTCATTTGGCGAGATCGGAATTATTATGATTTTAAAAAAATACAAACTTGGTGCAGCGAGAGACAAAAATGGAAAAAAAATTGTTTTTTTTTAAGCGATAGTTCGATCGATGGAAATATGATTTTCTTTCCGCCAAATGATAATGCAATTCCAGCTGATAATTTATTTCCGTATATTTATCGAAAAAGATTTTCAATTGGGACGAGAAATTTATATCTTTTTTTTTCCTCTTGCAGACATGATTTCGTGAGATGCAGGTAAATCAATATTTGTTGTCGTTGACAGATCGATTAATCACACCCAATAATCATCCCAAGCGTTTTGCCGGGTGTCGATGCATCGCAAAAAAAAATCTGACTTTTTTAGACCACAGTTTACCACAAAAAAAAAGATTGATTTCTAAAACACGTTTTTTTCAAAATTGCTTTTCAATGAATTTATTATTTTTAATAAATTAATAGAAAAGAAAACGAGAAATCAAAATGTTGATATTACGTCATTTTATTATTAATCTTTTTTTCCTTTCGGGTCTTTTTTATTGCTCAATAAAATTGTAATTTATAACGAGTTAAAAAAAGAACTTTTTTTCTAGAAATTTAAAAAAATGTGTCAAGGTAGACCGAATACAAAATTATTAAAAATATAAATTAAAAAGTATCCCAAAAATCATGAAAATAATTGTGAAAATAAACAAAAATATAATGAGGGAATCGATTAGAAAAAAAAATTTTATTACGCCGTTAAAATGTAAAAAGGAGTCTTGCCATTTTTTTTCCGTCGTACATTTTTTAATGATCGAACTTCCGGTCGGTTTTTAATTATTTTTGTCTCTTAAAGTCTGTCTTTTGAAAGCGAAAAGGACATTGTTTTTATGATAATTCACTACCGATTTTATGCAAACCGGTTTTTTATTTCTTATCGCATCACGTAACGTTGCAATTTTCCGAGATTGCGTCTTCTCTGTGGTCGGATCGCATTCGCCCGTATCAGGCCCATAATAATCTCTTCTCGTGATTGCAATACTAAAATCATTCGATTAATAAAACGGTAAAAAGCAATCAGAGTAAAAGGAGTTTAAAATTGCAGCAATAAATTATTGCGTTTATAAATGAGTGTTACTTGTTTAGAACTTTAATTACAATAATTTAAATGAATTGAAATTATAGATTTATTATCGATTTACAATAGTTAATTCAAATGAATTCAAATTAATGAACGGAAATTTAATTGCGGAAATAAATTGAAATTCATGATCACGGAATTGAAATTAAATTAATTCAATTCCGTTCGTTGATTTCAATTACGGAATTGGTAAATTAATGAGCGGAAATTTAATTATGGAATCAAATTGAAATTCATTATTAGGGAATTGAAATTCAATTAATTCAATTCCTTTGATTAATTTCAATTACGGAATTGAAATTAATAAACAGAAATTTAAATACGGAAATAAATTGAAATTAATTATTACGGAATTGAAATTCAATTAAATCAATTCTGTTAATTAATTTCAATTACGGAATTGGTAAATTAATGAGGGGAAATTTAATTACGGAAATAAATTGAAATTCATTATTACGGAATTGAAATTTGATTGATACAATTCCGTTAATTAATTTCAATTATGAAGTTGAAATGAATGAACGAAAATTTAATTTAACAGAAATAAATATTAATTGCTTGCTTCGACGAAAATTCGAAGCAAACTCGAGAACGATGCATTTGCACTGGGTCAGTCAATTTTATTCATATTGCTCTACTAATTGTCAATATTCTTTAACTATTGTTAAGTTGCTTTAAGTAGCAAGCGAGGTTACTTCACTTTGTACTCTCCGTGGCACCATTTATTAGCCATGGTGTTTAAATGACAGCTGTAGCACAGGTCTTGGAGTGACCCACGTAGCAATATGTTAAAGAGGTCCCAACGATCGAACAGACGAGATATCGATTCACCAATCGTTCCAGTAATCGTTTATTATTAATAGCACCAATAACAATTTTGGTAATTATGCAAATGTGGGGCTCCATCCCAATTTTAGAATCAGCTTTGTTTTTTTCCCATAAAATGCTTTAATTAGTCACTACTAAAATATTTAGCCTGCGGAAGCTGATTTTTTAAAATTAATTCCATAAGTTATGGAGTTTTTAAATTTGGCGAAAAATGCAGTAAAATTTGGTATTTTCGTATACTTCGACGCCTAAGCGTCGAAATGAGTGGAATTTTTTTAACGAAATGAGCTTTCCAGAATATATCGAAACAAACCCAAACAACCTCAAGTTTAATTAAGTTCAACAACGAAGATTAATTACTGGATTAAAAAAAAATTAATTAACCAAAAAAATTGGATATACAATTATACACATCCAATTAATTAAAATATATCTATATATCTATATATATATTAAACTTCGTAATTTTCAAACGGAATATTTGATAAAAATAATTTTATATTTACATTTATTTTATCAAATTTTACTTAAATAAAATATTTAATTTATTTATATTTATTTATTTGAATAAAAAAATAAAAATAAAAAATATAAGAAAAAAATAGAAAATCAGTATTTTTATGATAGTCGTTTTTTGCATTGGAATTTAAATTATGAATCGTGCATAAAGTTGCATCAAAGTGAGATCGGATTGGGCGAGAGTTTGGAGACGTAACAGCTGGGGACATCCACCTCTGTGGTCACTTGGATCTCGTACTCGGGACACGTTATTCCCATATTATACTCCGCGACTACTTGCATCGTCTTTACGTAACTCATACACTCGTAAATCCCGATTACATGAAATTTTCACTTCGGATATTTTTTTCGTTCTCTCTTTCTTTTACTCAGCCTCTCTGTTGCTCTCTCTCTCTCTCCTGCCTCAGCGCTTGCCTGCAGCGTTCAGTACTTTCAAAAGATGAATCTAGGTGAAGGTAAAATGCCCTAAGCATTTTTCAGTGATGCAGGTATGCTCAATTTCAGTATCTTTCTCTCTCTCTCTCTCTCTATTGCGTTTTTTGATTTATATTACATTTTTTTGTTTATAGTGCGTTTTTTGGTTTGTTTGGCTTTGTTTGTTTATATTGGATTTTTTTGGTTCATATTGCGTTTTTTTTGTTTATATTGCATTCTTTTTATTTATATTGCATTTTTTTGTTTATATTGTGTTTGTTTGTTTGTATTGCGTTTTTTATTCATATTGCGTTTTGAAAGATCAATATTATTTAATCATTGTTGTTATTATTGTTGTCGAATACATTATACGACATATTTAATATTTGTAATAAATAATAAAAATAAATCAATATTCGTTAATGATAACAAGTTATCAATAATAACAACTATTATATATATAATATTTGTTATTATTGTTATCCAATACATTATACGATATACTTAACATTTCATTATTTCTCATAAAAACTA
Organism: Ophioninae sp. B BG-2022a; assembly: GCA_030522765.1. Taxonomy (NCBI): domain Eukaryota; kingdom Metazoa; phylum Arthropoda; class Insecta; order Hymenoptera; family Ichneumonidae; species Ophioninae sp. B BG-2022a. The sequence continues at coordinate 5,485 of JAPYZJ010004863.1, forward strand.
TTAATTATTGATTTAATTAAATTAATTTAATTACTCATTATAACGCGGATATGCAATTAACGAAGTTTTTTTCGTTTATTGGCAGAAATGGCGAAAAATTGGCGCCCGAAAAATTGAACGGTTACACCGAATTGCCGCAGATATCTCGGCTGAGACAAAGTATTCCACAAGTATGCGCGGTCACCGCGAAGAATATTCTTCTCATCACTTTTGGCTCGACCCTGGGCTTCCCTACAATTCTACTTCCGGCCTTGCAGAAGGAAAATCCGGACATACCCGTCACGCTCGATGCCTTGACCTGGATAAGTCAGTTCTCACGTTTTTTTTTCCGTTTAATTATAAGGTTGGATAACAATTGTAACGTACGAAGGAAAGGGATAATTAGCGATTTGAAATTATAATTTTCTTGGTGCAGCATTCATTCGATATCGCTTATGCAAAGCTGGAAATTAATGATTTTTCCTTCGTAGAAAATCTTTCCAATTTTTTATTGTTTACTTTTTATCTAAATAAAAAAAAAACAAAAATTGATACAACAGTACAACTATAAAATCGATCAGAACAGAAATAATAAAAAATAAAAATAACATTGATCATTACTGTTATTTTATAATTAGAATATTCCAATTAAAAATTAAAAATATTTATGCTAAATAAGAATGATAATATTATAGTATTAAAAATTATGCCAAATTTAAGTATTTGGTTTTGTTATTAGTTTATTTAGATATTAATTAGGTATTTAGTTGTGAATATTTATTAATATTTTCATTATTATTGTTATTATTCTTAAATACATTTTTTAAATCAAAGAAAATATTATTTATTATTTGTATTATTAATATTATTCTGAAATGAGATTCCTACGTAATAACTTGAAAAATAATAATTATTTTTAATAGGGAAATTGAATATTTAAATTAATAAACGTCATTATTGTCTATCGTAATTTATATTGCTTTTATTGTTTTATTATTTATGATCTATTATTAACGTTATTATATTTATAAGTATAATTTTTATAATTATGATTATTATTATTAAATATTATTCCAAGGTAATAATTTAAAAAACAATGATATAAACAATAATTTGAAAAAAGTTATACGTGCAAAATATTCAATTATTATTGTTTTGCAGCTGAAAAAGATACTGATAAAAACAATAATAAAAAAAAATGTTTCAAGTGCAGAATATTCAATTATTATTATTGTTTTTTAGTTTAAAAAGACACTGATAAAAACAATAATAAAAAAAAAAGTTTCAAGTGCAGAATATTCAATTATTATTGTTTTTTAGTTTAAAAAGACACTGATAAAAACAATAATAAAAAAAATGTTTCAAGTGCAGAATATTCAATTATTATTATTGTTTTTTAGTTTAAAAAGACACTGATAAAAACAATAATAAAAAAAAATGTTTCAAGTGCAGAATATTCAATTATTATTATTGTTTTTTAGTTTAAAAAGACACTGATAAAAACAATAATTTGAAAAACATTTCGAGTGCATAATATTTGTTTATTATTGTTATTTTTTGGTGATTTTTGGTCAGGTAGCATTAATCTTTTCGCTGTACCATTGGGATGCGTGGTCAGTGGGCCATTGTCCCAACTGATAGGAAGAAAAACGGCGATGCTGATCGCGAATGTGCCATTCATCGCGGCATGGGTATTGCTGCACTACGCTACGACAACGACGATGCTCTTCATTCCCCTCGCACTCACAGGATTGACCGGTGGCCTAATCGAGGGACCGGTGTTGACCTACGTCGCTGAAGTGACCCAGCCTCATCTTCGCGGACTCTTATCCGCGACCTCGACGATGTCAATTATTCTGGGTATATTCACGCAGCTACTAGCCGGAAGTCTCGCTGATTGGAGAACGGTAGCACTGATTAATCTCGCTTTTCCGCTGTTGTGCGCTACCGCTCTGTCCCTCGTGCCCGAGAGCCCCTATTGGCTGGCAGGTAAAACGTCATTCAGAAACGATCGAATTTTTGACATTTTTTTCGTTATTTTTATTTTTTTTGGTCTTTAAAAAAATTTGTTTATATTTTATTTGTGTGTATCTTGGGCTTTTTAAAAATACATTTTTTGTATTTTTTTTGGAGTTTATTTGTATCTTTTTTGAGTATTTTTTATTTTTATTTTTTGTAATTTTTTAAAAATTACTTTTAAATAATTTTGTAGTATTTTATTTGTGTTTATCGTGGGCTTTATTAAAATTAATTGTTTGTATTTCTTTTTGTATTTTATTCGTATCTTTCTTCGGCTTTTTCGAAATACATTTTTTGTATTTTTTTTTTTGTATTTGTCTTGGGATTTTTTGAAATAAAAAAATAATTTTTAAACATTTCTTTATTTTTCCCTCTGTATTTTCCATGTTTTTGTTTTTTATTTATTATTTATTCCTCGTGTTTGTATATTTCTTTCATTTTTTATATTTCTAAATATTTTAATATACATTCTTTTTTTTAATTTTGTATCTTTAAAATAAATTTTGCTAGCAATCTATCATCGTTTAATTACCTCTAAACAAAAAGATGCTAATAGAACTTTAGCTTCTTCTTGTCTTTTTTCCATTAAAAAAAGTAATTAAAAATAAATTTCAAAAATAAGAAAAATGGATTAAAAATAAATTTCAAAAATAAAAAAAATGAATCAAAAATAAATTAAAAAAAAAAATGAATTAAAAATAAATTTCAAAAATACAAAAAATGAATAAAAAATAAATTTCAAAAAATAAAAAAATGAATTAAAAATGAATTTCAAAAATCAATAAAAAATGCGATTTAAAATTATTACTTTTCGCTTTCGAATTCATATAAACAAATGTTTAAAATAAGTGATATTTGCGAAGGTAAGGGTCGGAGAAAATCGGCCCTTAAAGCCCTCTGCTTCCTGCGGGGTTGGGTCAGCCCAGCTTACGTAGAGGACGAGCTACGTGTGATAATCGCGACGTTCGAGGAGCCCTCCGATCGTCAGAGTAACCAGAACTCGACGAAGGAATCTTTTTGGAAACCTTACTTCCGGCAGTCCGTAACGAGGCCGTTTCTCCTCGTGACGATTGCCTTCTTCGCGGCAGCTTTCGGTGGCTCCGCAACTCTTCAAACTTACGCGGTTTCGATTTTCGAAAGCATGAACGCGCCAATGGATAAATACACGGCGGCCGTTTTTCTGGGAGTTGCTGAATTCGTTGGGACCCTCACGTGCGTCCTCACGATACACTTTTTCGGAAAACGAAAATTGACCTTCGTCTCGATGACCGGAACCGGCCTGTGCTTCTTCTTCAGCGCCATCTACTCGTACCTCCTCAGCTACGAAGTCATCGACACCGTAGCTTGGACTTGGCTACCAACCACCCTCCTCATCGGCTCCGCATTTCTCTCACACGTTGGCATTAGGCTCTTGGCATGGGTACTCACTGGCGAAGTCTTTCCAGCCATGGTAAAACCACATTTTACTCTTTTAATTTTATTCAATTTAATCTAATGGGAATTTCAGAAAATTCTTTTTTTATATCGGTATTTTTGAAAATTTATTTTTCAAAATTGGAATCTAAGAAAATGCAGCGTTTTTGTCGGTGTTTGTGGAAATTTATTTTTCAAAATTGGAATGTAAGAAAGTTCTTTTTTTTTATCGGTAATTTAAGAAATTTATTTTCTAAAATATAAATTTCAGAAAATGTATTTTCTGAAATATTAATTTCAGAAAATGTATTTTCTGAAATATAAATTTCAGAAAATGTATTTTCTAAAATATAAATTTCAGAAAATGTATTTTCTAAAATATCAATTTCAGAAAATGTATTTTCTAAAATATAAATTTCAGAAAATGTATTTTCTAAAATATAAATTTCAGAAAATGTATTTTCTAAAATATAAACTTCAGAAAATTCATTTAAAAAATAGGAATTCCAGAAAATTCATTTTCCAGAGACGTCACTAAACAAAATCTTTTTTCTAATCACGTCCATTTAATAGTATCATTTCCAAGAAAAAAATTTTAGGATTTCCTTCGTTCAAAGACAGCATTCTAGAAATTCAACTTTCGATCGAAACTTTAATTCGAAAATTTTATTTTTGAAATTAATTTTCGTATGAAAAAAGTGACCGAAAGAAAGATTCTAAATTTCGTCAAAAAGGTCGATTAGAGTTTTTATGAGTTTCATTTAAATTTGTTTGGGTATTTTCTAATCGCGTACATTTAAAAGTTTAATCTCTAGAACAATATTTTAGAATGTCAGTGTTCCAAAGACGAAATTTTAGAAATTCCACTTTCGAAGCATGGAATATTCAAAAATCCACTTTCTAAAAACGCAATTAAAAAAATTCAATTTTTCAAAAATAATTTAAATACACATGACTGTGCAAAATGTTATTTTTGGAATTATATTTCGTATGAAAAAAGTGCCCGAAATGAAGATTCTAAATTTTGTTAAAAATTTAATTTGACGTTTTGATAAATTTTATTTGGGTTTGTTTGGGTTTGTTTGGGTTGAAGTCGCGATAAGATAATGCCAAATTTGCTTTTTAATTGCAGGTACGAGCAGGAGCGACTGGAGTCGCAGCTTCGATCGGTTATATATTCACATCGATATCGAACAAGACTTTCCTATACATGGTGAGCGGAATGGAACTTTCGGGTACCTTCCTCTTCTACGCCGCCATGAATCTTATCACCGGGATGATACTCTACTTCATGTTACCAGAGACGGAAGGTAGAACGCTTCGTGAGATCGAGGAACATTACGCCGGGATAAACAATCTCAAAAACAAACCTGCCAAAGAATCACTGCCTAAAAAAGAAAAATGGGCGGCCTCGAATCCGATCGCAATAATTGACAATACGGAAACGAGACTTTGAACCGTCGAAGAATCTTGTCATACCGGATATCGGGATTCAATTAAAAAAAAAAAATTTGACGATTTGTAGATAGTGACAATTTTTTATTTTGCAAAATATTTTTTACAAAAAAACTGATGCCCTACTTATTTCCTGGATGAAAAAAAAATCATAGTCCATTTTTTCGATGATTTTTTGACGAAAAAATGCTAATTTTGGAAAAATCAAAATTCCGAAAAAATGAAGGAAACAATTATGGGAGAAATTATAAAATTCCAGTGTGAAACTTTTAGACAAAATTGTCTTTGTAAATCGCAAAAAGTAGTTTTACCGCCGTGTACCAGAAAACCCATTTATTCGTCTTTATCTATAGGGTGACTCATCCAAAGACCTAAAAATTGATATTACAAATTGTACACATTCCAGTAAAAATTTTTATTTCGAGGAGAAAAAACGTTTTTTTGGGTTTGTTTCTATCACTTCTAATGGGCCACCCTGTACATAAAAGTTTCCTTTAGCAAAAAAAAATGTCTTGTAAATACAATGTTATCTAATGTTCCAATACGATTTAATAATTAAAAAAAAAACAAAAGACCTGTACGTTGATGACATTTGAATTTTTTCGCGGGAAGCTCAGTCGATCGAGAAATTTTTCTCCCGTCGCAGTGCGGTTTTTCTTCTTTACCGATATCTCCCTTATCGTTCGTAGGTATTGCAAAAAAAAATTCTCTTAATTTCTCTACGAAATTTTTGCAGTTTTTTACAGAAACTCTCACGATTTTTCTATAAAATAAAAAAGTATTTTTAAAATTTCCTAAAAAATTAACCCTAATAAAAAAATTTCATAAAAAAAATAAAACGTCCACATTCAATGTCACAATTCAAATTAATTCGCGGGAAGCTCGGTCGATCGAGAAATGTCTGTTTCGTCGCAAAGTGAATTTTCTTCCTTATCGACCTCCCTCTGATCGTTCGTCGATAATGCTGATTCCTCTTCTATTGGCTGTTGATACGACTCTTCTTCACCCAACTCTCTTGTGCCCGCGAACGGTTTGAAATACTCGTCAACGAGATCGAGAAACTTTTCGTGGCGAAGTATTTTCAAAACGCGAAGTAGGCGCTGCGGAATGCACGATACTTTCGAGACGCGTGCTTTTGTCCGTTTCGATGTTTTTCTTCCGATTCCTCGACGCGTCATTTTCTCCTCTCGCGTTTTTTTCGTTCTACGTTTTTTTTTTGACGTCATCGTGCAAACGAAAAACGACGGATTGAAAATTTTTAAAAATCTGTGACTAAAAAATGTTTAAATAAAAAATACATCTATCGGAATGGAAATTAGTACCGATTTCGGGGCTTCTGATTCTTACGATGCCCTTGAAGTTCCGATGAACGATGTACATTATCGACGGTCGTAAAACTTGATTTCTCTTGAGAAATCAATTTCCTCTTGTCCCACAAGACATTGTGCGCCATTTTGCCACTCGATCGAATCGATAGTTTAACGTTAATTTTTCATTGATAAAAAAGAAACGAACTAAAAGCAGGTTATTTTCTGCTGCCAAACCAAGTTGGTGAGAAAAAGAGAAATGAAGAGTCGTGTATCGGTTGCTATGCCAACGAATTACCACAATTATAACAATAGTAATAACGCAACAATAACAATAACATATCTGTTCATATTATTTCTTATTTTATAATAACAACTAAACAAAAATTATTGATAACAATTATAATATTTATAATAATAATAGTCATTATTATTATTAATAATATTATAATATTTTTTCGATTTTGAAACAGTTTTGAGGGTCTATTCTATCGTAAATTTTTAGTTGATTACGAATATCATCGAATTTTTGTCGAAAGCACTGCACAGAGTAAAGAAAATCGTGTTTTTTGAAGTTTTTTATGATTTTTTCATGGAAATTTTGGGTTTTGGGGGAAATTAATTGTAGATTCGTAATCAGGGGATACAATTACATCGAAATGGACGAGTAAAAAAATATTGAAAATCCAAAATATTTTTGGATTTTTGGGCAAAAAAGTTTTTTTACTAAATCATCGATAACTTTTTTTCCTTTGGGATTTGGCACTCCACTCTGTGCTCAATCTCTTCGTTATGATATTCTCTTCAAAATGCTTTTTTTAAAATTCAAATCCGATGATTTTTCGATTTTTGGCAGAATTTCAAAGCTGGACCATCGATTTTTGGCAATTTTTCCATACATACCCCTTTGCCTCTATTTTTGCCATTTTTCAAGTGAACTTTTTGGGAAAACTATAAGAGATATCGATATGATTCCAACGCCATTATTTAAGTCAGGCAAAAACCGTTTCCAAACCCCCCTTATAAATCTCCATAGCACATAA
>JAPYZJ010004864.1:0-14696 GCA_030522765.1 Ophioninae sp. B BG-2022a
GCAAGTTGGATTCTAACCGGGATACCGGTTTTGGGGAATCCCGGACAAATCCTGATCGGGATTTGATCGGACATAGGGCATCCCTGTCAACATTTCTGCGCGGGAGCTTCGGTAAATCCATGCCGTTAGAAATGGTAGCTAAAAAAGTTCTTTGAGGGAATTCAGGCGAGTCAACCCTGATACGAAGACTTCCAAAGGGGTGAAACTTATCAAACTACTCGCATAGTCCTGATCCTCGAGGGACTCCGAGAGCTGCCGATAAATTCGTGATATATATTCAATGACCTCTATCGGTCATCACGGGCTCAGGGGAATCTCGGCCAACACGTGGTCTGCTATAAGAGCCCGGATGTCCGGAGTGTTGGCTTCGGAAAGAGGGTAAGTTCGGTTCTACGCGAGGTTGAGTCTAGCAGCTGAAGGAGTAGCCAGGAGATTGTAGGAGGGTGAAAGACGACCACGTCGGAGCAGTAAAACCTCCCCAAAAATAACGGAGAATGATACACGGAGCAACAGGACAATACATCGAGGAATCCCAAAGACGAAAACAAATGATTGGAAAAATGGGGTCCATCGATATAACTCGTATCAAGTAATCCAATGTGGATAAATTTTACCCCGGAGTATCCAGTGAAGATTTTCCAGCTGAATGTTCAATTCCATATATAACCGACCGAAAACAAAATGACGATAGGAAAACGTCGAAGAAACGTGTGCTCGTTTCTGGGCTTCGCTCAACATGACGATCGATATATCGAACGTCCAGCAATAATAAGAACAGCTTCTCCAATAACTAAAAAAAAATAAGGGAAAAAAGAACCCACTATCCGCCTTCTTTCATTGACCTCTCGGGTCACTTTCCCTTCGAAATACCCTGGTCTGTTTTAAATCACAGTTAAGAGCCCGTCAAGATTTCAAGATTGCTCGTGGGTCCTTTCGGCCGTCTTTTCACCCTGTATTTATTGCCTTACACTTGTGGCGTTCTTGTGGCCTCGTGTGGAACTAGCATCATCAACCGACTACACGTACGACTCTCGTGAGAAAAGTTTTCTCTGAGCGCGTGGAAAACGGGTGGGATGATTAACCCAACGACCGCAGGATTCTTCGTCTCTTCGCTTGTATCGTAATATCCTCCTCCAACCCTCTGTTCAGTGCACACTCGTTCTCTTCCCCTCTGTATATTTTTTATCACTCCACTCCTGGGTGTCGTTGGTGAGGTCTCCTGAAGAGACTAAGAGACTTTCTCTCTGGTTACGTTGGGAGGTTCTCACTTCTATTCGGGACCCTGTTTCACGATAGCTGCGCTGATAGAAAAAAGGGGAACTCGAAAAGATAAAAAAAAGGTATCGAGGCTTTAAAGATGTTCTTGCGCTATAATCACAATATATAAATATACAAAGTAAATGCAAAATCATCAGATACGATTTTTTTAAAGATTATTGTTTGGAAAATTACGTGAATCTTCTTTAGTGTCATATTCAAATGTATACAAAATTTGAAAAGGGTTCACCGTTTGGTAATCGAGATGCTCAGTGGTAAAAATCGCAACTTTAACACGAGGTCTTATAGGAAATTATAAAAAAACCGGCCTAGTGCGAGTCCGTACCATTGACTAGGTAAACTACAGTAGGTACACAAATTTCATATTGTAACTTTTTTTTAGTTTTTTGAATTTTATTATTTATTATTAAATTATTTTGCGAATATTCCAAATGCCTACCTGTTACCATTTATCGATATCGAGCAAAAATAGGCAAAAATGGCGTTGATTGTAGGAGAGCCCCCCTTAAATATTTATTTTATTAATTTTATTATTTATTATTAAAGTAAAAATACAACTGAGTATTTTGTGAATATTTCAAGTGCCTACCTGCTGCCATTATCGATATCGAGCAAAAAAGGACAAAAATCGCGTCTGTTGTACAGGAACCCCCTTAAATATTAATTTTATTTTCAGTATTTTTTGTTATACCGGCAACAGAAACACATAATTTTACTTTGGGTACGGAACCCTTAAAAGACGATTTTTTACCACAAACATGACGATGTCTAGACCGTCAAACTTTTTCAAATTTTTACTTTAGCTGAGTATGATTGTTCAGAAGGTTCATACAAATGTTAAACAATTAATCTTCAAATTCGTATAACGCAAGAACATCCTTACTCGGAGACGTAGAACAGTCACCGGTTGAAAAGTTCGACAGGTGTACACCGCGCGCCAAGAATGTCTTCGATATCCTCTTCCACGGCAGCGTCGAGTTTCCTGCGTCATTCCATTTTCATTCCACCTGGTCTTCCCCCTTGGCACCTTGACCGAACGGGGCGGTCCGGGTTCCGGTATCATCTCTGACTCTTTATGTACCGAGAAACTTGGAAAGGTCTAACCTTGACTGGAAAAGGCATCGGAGAAGGTATGTGGGTCCTAGGATCGCAGCGACAAGTCTCCAAAATGTAGCTAATTATACGTGGTGTATGACGTAATCGGTGGATACGAAAGTAGCCGAAAGTGGAAAAATGAACCGTTTCTTGTATTTTTGTTGTTGTTGCTTCCGCCAGTTCTGCACGATGTAGGTATATGTTCTTATCTTGTAGGTTTGTTCCATCGAGATAGGACTCACGTTCCCATCGTAAAAAAAAAAGTACATCAGGCGATATCCGTTATTTACGTGGAAAAATAAATGGCGGGAGGGACTTAACGTTCATTTCGTGATAAACGACTTCACTCTGCGAACAAAAGGGTTCTTTTTCTCCACTAACAAAGCTACTACGTGAAAAATCTTTGGTCGTACATCGCGCTTCAGGTATTTGGATTGCTCGTTCCAAACCCGTTGAGCTCTCATTGCGAACGAACTCGCGTACAATACTCGGCATTCCCGAGTACAAGTAGGCAACCGTGCGGTTGAAAGAAACGGAAGTGACTGTAGATAAGTAGAAAAGTTTTGGGGTTTTCGGCAATGTTGAATTAGCTAAAGCCACGATGAAGCGCAACCACGAAAACACACTTGGAGGCTCTTGAATCCTAATATCAACATAGTGACTGTTGTTCCCAAAATATCCGGTTCTCCTAACCCTTGTTGTCGAAGCGCAAAGCTCGTCCCGTTTAGAGCGATGTGTGATTGAACGCGGCTCTATCGAATCCCTCCGAACTCGGAGGACATGCTCGATCGATGCATCCTAAATCCGTAACAAATTGCCAATCAGCTAGGAATTTCCGGATCGGCCGAGTGTTTCTCGTTACGATGTCTTTATTGATCCCATACGACGCGTACCTTCGTATCGCCATTTAGAACTTCCTCTTTCCTCCTCCTCTCCACATCTCTCACGTCGTATTGACTTTTCCAACTTTCCGAGTCCGCGTATGAGCGTACTCCAAACGGCTATTCCGAGTCTGAATCCGTCCTATTTTTACCTTCCAGCTTCAACTTATTAAAGTCGACTTCCACGATTGTCGAAAAGTTCCAACGGATGATAAAGTGGAGTTTTCGCGAGGGCGTTGGAAAGCCGATTGAATTTTAGTCCTATCGGGTAGGGGCCGATAAAAGGGTTGGAAGAGCTGGAAGGCCAATTGCCCAAAGCTCCGTACTCATCGGGTTCCTTCCATTGGATCTATCCGAGTTTCTAGGCTCCGCTATTGGCGCAGTCCAGTTTTTATCGGTTCTTTATTTAAGTTCGTCCGATGGGGAAGCAAGCGATTCATCCCTTCGTATTCCTTTGTCCAATCCTCCATTTAGTTTGCATCGTGCACCCCAGTTCTCGTCGCGACTTCCTCGCGCAAACTTTAATTCGTAGATATCTTTATTTTCGGGTTTTACTTTCCGGTATTGCCTTTTCTTTGTCGCCACTGTTTCGAAGTGTTACCGTATCGAGAAATGGTTAATCAACCTCTTAGGTCTCCATCACGTGATCTCCCACGGAGAAAGATATGTTTCTCTCGCGCCGAGTGAACACACAATTGGCGAACGCTGTGCCATTTCTTTGGCCCTTTTTCAATGGAAGTTCAGGTTGTTCGTGGTGCTGCCGAGAACAATTAGATAGCTAGCTCGAACGCGGGATCGCGAGTAGACGCCAAATAAATGCGCGTCTCTACAGCTCTGCAATACACAAGAAGGTAGATTCAGGGGATCGCCGCGGTTATAATTTGAACTGGAAAACTGGAAGAACCGTTTGCATCCAACACACCGTTTACCTCCGAGAAGTTGAACGTACCAGACAATGCTGGTTTTTACGTAGAATTGTATGTAGATACACAGACATGATTCGTGTACGAATGTTTTCGTAAAGTTTCCGTAGAGATCGCGTACCAATTCTCTCTTCGAGTGAGTACAGACGTCGTATATGTATACTCGATGTACCAGGTATGATTCTATCGCTGGTAGAATGGTAACGCGTGCGGAGTGGTTTACAGCGCATTCCGCATCGTTGGCCACAACGTACGCGACCGTGGGACACATCCGGCGCGTGTAACGGCTCGACAACATCCATCCGCGTCCATCATGGTAGAGACTCCTCGTGTAGGATTACGGATATAGAGACCCGGACGTATAACGGTCAGGTGCAATGAGCTTTTTCTCAGCACAGTTAAGGAATAATGCCCGATTTGGGATCTTTTTGAGACATTTGAGGATTGGATCAGCAATGAGGGGAGAAAGAATGGAAGAGTCAAGAATGTTAAGAGGGTTTTCGAATTACAATTGGTGAATGATGATGATGATGATGGTGATTAGGTTGACAATGATGATGATAATGATGATGGCGATGATTAGGTTGCCAACGATGATAGCAGCGATGATGGTTAGATTGACAATGATGCTGAGCAATCGAGAACACATTATTGGCCTTTCAGACCGGGGCTTTCCATCTCATTCCCGTCTTCACTCGCTTGGCCGCTCTGCAGCATTCCCGGTAGAACCCGATACTGGTCGACCGTTAGCCCGATGCTGGCCACGACTGGTCAGCAGGAGCAACCGCGGCACGGCGCAACCCTTCCTCTTCGCCTGCGACGCGAGAGAGAGAGAGAGAGGGGAACCGAACATCGGTCAGCTTCGTAAAGTTACACACGTATATACATCGGATATACACGGACGAGTGATTCTCAGGAATCGCGACGTACACGAGGAAACTATGGCAAGAACGAGGGATATGCGCTCACGGACGTACAGACACGTGGAGTCTCGGAGAGGCTCCGATACACCGCGAGATACACATAGCTAACAGGCTAGACCATCATCAGCTGGAGATCGCCGGGAAACGTGCCATTCCAGCCGAGAAGGGCAAGCTCGTGTATCAACGACGGGCAACATTTGTCCTGTCGCTTGGCACTCGCGGCTACACGGGCCAATGCTCCTTCGCGTTGCTCGCGGCGAACAACTGTCCTCTCCGTCTCGCTCTCCTGCCAGGTAAGTATAAGAGAAGCGTTGGTGCACCGTGGACACGAAAAAAGGAAACGGGTGTCGCTTAACAAATGTGAGCAAACCTGAGCAAACCCAAACAAACCCAAACAGACCCGAACCCAAACGAACCCAAACGAACCCAAACGGATCCAAACAAACCCAAATAAATGTGAGCCAAGCAATGGAAATTTCATGGTCGTACGCGTCCCAACGAACGAACCCAAATGAACCCAAACGAACCCAAACGGACCCAAACGAATCCAAACGAACCAGAACGAACCCAAACGAACCCAAACGGATCCAAACAAACCCAAATAAATGTAAGCCAACCAATGAAAATTTCATGGTCGTACGCGTCTCACCGATCTCTCTCGCGTCGATGAGAGATCGAACGATGAGAACTCTTACCGTCCGCAATCACCAGAAGCAATGAAAAAAAAACTTGGCATCGAAGCGGTCATCGCGGAAGCGATTCTATGTATAACGACAGGAGGATGGACAGGTAATTTCGCACTCGTCGAATGCATCGTCCTCGACACCGGTACATCACGAGCCTTCCCTGTCAAAGGTGAGCGATACTTCACTCGCGAAAGGAGGAAGAGATCCTAGTTCGCATCTTTGATACGCCGACGAGGAGGAGGAAAACATCAAAGAACCTCGGCCAAAGATACGAGTCACCTCGAGGTGTCTACCTTCTTCGAAGATTCCACGGGAATGACGCTCGTACGCGTGCACGGGTTGTACCGATCGTCTTTCAAATGACGGGTCTATAACAGCCTTGAATTTTCTCGCTCTTTCTCCTGATCCCTCAGACTTTCGTCCCGTGGCGAAAAAAGACGCTGTCCTCGGTTAAGACGTCAACTCCATTTTCGCTGCATCCAGTTTCTTCGTGGACAACTTTTCTTCCAGCGTTTATGCGTGTAAACTCGATGGTCGAAGCTTCAAGATTTTTTTCGTTCAAAACTGCGGCGGCGCCTCGTCGTTGGTGGTTTGGTTCAAAAAGACCTTTTTTTTTTTTCGCGTTTTCAGCGAAGCTTCGTCTTGTCGTCTTCACTCTCGTTCGATTACTCTTTACTGACAACAACTAGGCCAACTTTGACTAGTTCGCTGCTTCCACTTTACTCGTCGCGAGCATCTTTCACCCTACTCTTCTCCATGAGGATCCTTATTATTTTCCTTGTTTTTTTTTTACTTCTCTCATTTTGCTTCGCCTTGTTTTCTTGCGTACTTCGCTCTTCATACCTGTGCCTACGGGGTAATTTAACTTGTAAATTTATTCTCTCTCTCTCTCTCTCTCTCGATCTCTCTCTTAGGTTTCACCAGAGACTCGGAAAGTGGCAGAAGGGGGGATTGATAGACCGAAGGGAGAAGTTTAACAAGTGGTATCGAGGGAGGTATGCCTGTGGCAAAACTGCTGCTGTTGTGCCTACGAGAACTGAGAGAAGGGGAGCACGGAGCTTCTCAGCGATTTCCATCCAGGCGAATACCTCGCAATCTCTAACACGTGTAGTTCGAAAGGGTCGTGCATTTCGTCGAGGGAAAAATCAAGGGGGTACAACATTTAATGGAACGATCGGTTAGAAATCGAAAGTTTCGCTTTCGAAGGGATGTTGAAACTGTAGAGTTAGGAAGAGATTCGTCGCGAGATAAAAAATCAGCACCCTCGAGGAACTTTCGAATTTGCGGATCAATAATTCTCACGAACTTTCCAACCCCTTAACGCACGACCGCCCACGATTCTTCCAGTTAGCTGGTTCAATTAAAAACCGTTAATCCAACGAGTCCCTCTATTCCGAGAGCGCCAATGAAATTTACTTTCAATTGCTGCTAAGTAGCGATACTCCCTTAAAAAAAAAACAGACGAAAAGAGGATTTCTTCGGACGTTGCGAGCGATAAATGTAAATCGGAATTTTTTTTTTTCCACTTTACGACGTCGCGACGGAGAAACGCGAAGAGGAAAAAGGGGACTCGGAGAGCGCGGTTTATAAACGGAGTTAGAGTAGGCCCTTCGTGAGGAAACAAAAAAAAATTCGAACGGCGCAGAAGAAAAATGTTCGTGTCTCGGCCGCGAGATATTTTATAAGCGAGCGAGAAAAATTCAGCCCTCGTGTTGGCCAATGAAAAAAAAAAGTGTTATATTTCACTAAAACTGGGCTCAAGCCTCGAATCTCTCGAAGGCGAGGAGACGACGGGACGGTGTAGAAAAGGGCTTCCGATGGAGTAAAAATTTCGCGCCACTCTCGGTTTTTGCGCGAAGAAGGATTTTCTTCTCCAGACGTTTAATGGCCGGATTGACTCTCTTTTTCTCCATTGGACAAGGGAAGTTCTTACAAAAGCTTTCGCGTATCTCTTCGAAGACCTCGTTTACTTGGGAATCTCCGCTGATTAGTATTCATTCCCTAAGCCATTTTCAGAGCCCGAGTCGTTCATGTTACATTGAAAATATTGAGCAATGAATTTTTATACGCAGCTTTGGCCAAAAGTATCAGGCATCTTATATTTCCCCATCGTTTTTTTTTTAGGATAAGGTGAATTTGCAATCCGCCAAAAGAGCCTTTCCACTACTTAATTTTGTGTTCGACAACGTTGTTTTCGCTTCAAAGGAAACCGTTTCCGGTGACTTCGATTTTGCTCATCTTTATATATATATATATACAGGGTGGCCGGTTAATTGACGTCATAAAAAAAAATTTAGATCCGGCAAGTCATGGGGAATCCGAAACACCCCCATGTACGTTATGCAATTTTTTATAGTTTAGAAGTTATGATTTTTTTTCGATTTTTCGAGGAATTTCGACATGACCAGTTCTAAAAAATTCTAAAAGAACAAGCAAGAGACTTTTCAGTTTGTTTTTTATTGTAACTAAATTCTTATGAGTTGCACTTTTATGCATAAAACAATCAGCTTCGTAACTTCGATGAAAGTTATGAAAATGTTGGTCTGAAATTAAAAATTTACGATCCGTGAATTATGACTTGAATTGTCAACTGTAAATTAAAAATCCAAACTGGTGACATAATGATTTCTTATTTAGTCTCAGAAATGCGTCAGACTCTCAGCTTTCATAATACAAAAAAAAGTGGTACTTAATAGGGGAAAATTTGCTAAAATCAGTCTTCAAAGACAGCAAAGTGGAAAATCTTTAAAATTATGCAACTTATTAAAAAAAAACATTCCTAAGGCAACAAAAAAAAAAAAAATTTTCAACTAAGGCTAATCGCAAAAAATTGAAAAATTATTCAACATCAGAGTTTTATCGAACCTTTCCCTAGTGTTTCAGCCGTTTAAAGCAAAAGTCGTAAAAAAACGTCTCTTTTGCTTTCATTCGGTTCAGTCGCCCCTCGGAGACGTCAATGCGAAGGTTAATGTTACCAGAATAAAAATAATTGATTCGCGAGAAGATTCCCGATACGGCTGCTTTTATACACCGGCTGACCTTGCCAACCGATTGCCAGCCGATTTTTCAGAATACCCGTCCCGATGCGCGCGGCAGAGACCGGTATCGAATATCGACCGCGGAGTATTCCTTTTCCCGATCGAACAATCGTTGCGGCGCAACCGCACAGGAATGTCCCGTCGCCCTTTTTCAAAAGCCCTTATACGTACATGGATAGATACCCAAACACGAATATACGAACATACGCGTGCGTCTCGTGTGCCTGCAATGGCACATCAGGAAAGATGGCACGGTGGAAGGGAGGGAGGGGGGGGGGGGGAAGAGCATCGTGACGCGATATAGCGAAAAAATTCACCCGAGAAGCATTTCTCGCTTGCAATATCGAGTCCCAACGCATTTTTATTAAATTCCTATACTTACGTTTCATACGTACACATACACACACGAATACGTTGCACGAGAAGAAAATAACAAGGGACGTCTCGAATGGCCTCGAAATAATAAGCGAGAGCCATTTTTTATTTCGAAAAATCCAAAGCCTTTTTAAAGTTTTTATTATTTTTTTTTTTATGATTTTTATTATCATCGATTTGTGGATGAAAAATGACAGGGTCGAAGATTTCAATGTTGGTAAGCAACGAAATGAATTTTTTTTTAAACGTCTTAAATTGAATTTTTTTTAAATAATGTTAACTGCGGCTAACGCTTGGTTTGTTTGGGTTTTTAGAACTCTAAGTCTTTCGACAATGATTACCAGAAAAAGATTATTCGGGTAGGAATGAAAATATAGACATTTTGAAAAATAATCGTTGCATTCCAACGATGCGAACTTCAACGTCGTCATGAGAGAGACCCTAGCATTTTCCAATAATGCGAATTCCTGCGTATCGGGCATTGCCAGGGTTCTTTGGAACGACAAAAAAATGATTTTTCAGTACCTTTGTCAATAACGGGCTTCAACTTTTTGCGGGAATGCAGCGCGGGGTCTCCTGATTTTTTTTTTCAATTTTGTTGATTGAATAAAAAAGATATTTTTTTTAATAAAAGGAATATTGAAATATAAAGAAAAAAAATAAAGAAAGAAAGAAATATTGAAATATAAAAAAAATAAGGAAATATTGAATAAAAAGAAATATTTATTTTTACTCAATCGACTCAAACTTTTTATTCATCGAATCAAAAAGCAATATTTCTTTTTACCTAATCAACGTTAAAAATTCTAAATAAAAAAAAACTGAAGTTAACTGATTCAGATAAATGGGAAAGACCAGGGAAAATGACAAATAAAAAATATACGTTAAATAATAGCTACAATAACTATTTCGTCGATTGAAAAAATAATCGATAATTATTTTAAAAAACCATGAATTTGGCTGATTCAAATATATGGATAATTTGTATTTTATTTCAGATTTATCCTGAACTTCCTCTCTGTGAGTTCTCAGACGCGATAATGGAATACGTCACTTCCGAATCGATGGATTCGATTAATTACCGTTATATTACTCTCTTAATGAAAATTTACGTCACGGGTATTCTGTTTTTGATCTGAAAGCCTGGAATATCGAATCCCGTCAATGGCACACACCCGTTTTCCTGTTTCAGCCAGATGTGGGTATTTGTGGAAATGGAAGCATCGAACCAAGAGAAGTTTCTCAAGGAAAACCAGATAGGAAAACCTCGCGGTTCGGCGCGATGCATATCTCTCGAGTGGGTTTCTCCTCGACTTTTCACGTGTATCGAAGTCGCGCAACTTTGCGCCGGTTATACAATGTATCATCCGCAAAAGTTTCTTCCCACCGCAGTGACTGTTACATTGTGTAAACGTCAAACTCGAGTATACAAATGCATGTTTATACAGGGTGTGGCGTAAGTAATGGAAAACCTTGTATTGTCGGATAGGGGACCTTAAGGCCTATCTTAAAAAAAATTACGAACTCCCTCTGACTCAATTATTCTTTGTGATAATTTTTTTTTAATTTTTAGGAAATTTACTTTTTCTGTTCACTTTATCGGCCACCATTTATTAAAAAAAGGGATTTTTACAGTCAACTACAGACTGTAAAAATCCTTTTTTTTAATGAATAGTGGCCGATAAATTGAACAGAAAAAATAAATTTCCTAAAAATTAAAAAAAAATTATCACAAAGAGTAGTTGAGTCAGAGGGAGTTTGTAATTTTTTTTGGTAAGGCTTAAGGTCCCCCTATCCGACAATACTAGGTTATCCATTACTTACGCCACACCCTGTATATGTTGCGGGTTGCACGCGTGCAAATGCGCCCAAATATACAGGGTGATCAGAAAATTCTCGTATTACTCCCGGAGGCAAAACTAGGACTTTATCAGAGTAATTTAAGGGGGTGCGATCGCGGCAAAAATGCCACTTTTGAGTTTGAAATATTTGTATAACGTTGATCAATCGTTTATGCATTTTTTGACTAATTTTTAGCTGTATCGAACGCTGGGTTTTTTTCATAATAAAATTGTAAATTCATTATCATTATTCTGTAGTTGTTATAATTATTCTGCAATTACTATAGGGGAGGGGTAGGAAGCCCAAACTTCGATTGACCAGATAGTCCAAAACTAAAAATTTCGTAAAGGTTTACGAATTTTTTTTTTGGGTTAGTTTGGGTTCGTTAGTTTGACTTTAAACCCTTGGTTTTAAAGAAACCCAAACAAACCCAAAAATTTACGAAATTTGTAATTTCGATAAATTTAAATTCGGAATTTTGAGCCTTACGGTCAGTCGAAGTTCGGGTTTCCTACCCCACCCCTTACTACAATTATTCTGCAAAATATTTCGTTCGAAAACTCCCGTCGATTATTCGACACGAACCGTACGACACCACAGAAAAAAAAACATCCAATTTCAATTCAAACAGGAGTACGAAAAACGTGCCTGATTTTGGGCAAAAACATCGAATTTAATTCAAACAGGAGTATGAAAAACGTGACTGATTTTGGCCAACAAAAAAAAATGGAAAAAAGTGAGAATTCCGAAAAATAGTGATAGCGAAAAACAAGATGACACCAAGCGGGACGTTCTGCTGGACGAAAAGCTGATAAGCTCGAAATCAAGGCTAGGCCGGAAGTTCATCGACGCGAATGATCCAACAGCTGCGCGTGATCGAACGTTTGAAGGGAATCAACGGAAACAATGGTAGCTAGATTTGGATCAGTTACAAGCGCGGCCAAAGTCACTTCCGGTGGATCAATCGGTCATGCTGATCCTCTTACAGGAGAAGAGGCTCGCGAATAGCCGTGTCGTTCACAAAGGACACCCATATGTGCGCATAATCGAAGATAGTGCGAGCGAGAATTCACTCGAATGGCTTTGGGTAGGAAACCCGAACTTCGAATAACCCGAAAGCTCAAAATCCCGAATTTGAATATTGCAAAAATACAAATTTCGTAAATTCTCCGATTTTGTTTAAAATCATGGATTTAAAATTTAATTAACAAACCCAAACAAATTTCGTGAACCTTTTACTGGTACGACCTTCAGGATATTTGTAGTTTCAAAATTTCAAAAATTCGGAATTTTTAACTTTCCGGTAAATCGAAATTCGTATTTCCTACCCAAGCCCACTCGAATGCCAGTTTAGCCAGTACTCGTTCAGCCTCTCCGTCTCTTTGTCCGATTCACTAGGCCCTTGACGATAACAGCAGAGTCGTTGGTGAAAAAATAAAACTCACCGTTTGAAGGTAAAATTTTTAGGTTAGGATACGAGCAAAGAAGAAGAAGAAGAAGAAGAAGAAGAAAGGAAAAGTTAGAGATGCATAGAAAAATGATCTTTCTCGTTTTGTCCAGTTCATTGTTCCGGCTAGCCGGTGGCTAAACTCACCTCGTTTTTTTTTTTTTTTTTTTTTTTTTTTTTTTTTTTTTTTGTTTTTTTTTTTTTTTTTTTAAGCTGTGTGTCTAAGTGCATACGTACGAGGGAAACTCCACAATCTGCGAAATAGGTCATATCTCGTTCTCTGGGTTTTCCCACTTGGTAGTCACAGAGAACGAAGAAAAGAAGAAGACTCGAGAATCCCCCACCCCCTTATCCTCTATCTCCGGCTCGCTTTTTTGTATGTCTTAAGGTAGATGTGCGCGACCGAGAGTGAAGGAGAGATTTCGTTTTCTAGGTTCATCCGAGTGTCTCTCGAGTTCCGCGGTTTCGAGTCAGTCTCTCTCTTTCTCTCTCTCTCGTCTCTGTCAGTTTCTCGAGGCCTCTTCACCAAAAAAGTTCCAGCCACGAATACACTTTGACAAGCGTACTCTCTCCTGCTCACCCTGGTAGAATTATAATCCCACGATCTTCGAGTTCATTGGAACGTAATGGAAATGACCTTTTTTTCGACAAATTGCCTGATCCTCTTTCCGGCAGGTCAAGCTGGAAAGTCAGTTGAAACGCCTTTTTCGAAAATGAACAAATATCGTTTGCTGTTTTAGGCAAAATTCGGATCCGAGTGGAAAGTCCAAAGTACGATACAGTCATCGTGGATTAAAAGTAAACTTACTTGTTTAAATAATTTTAGAGACGAAACTGCTGGTTGAACTTTCAAAGCGTTTTTTTTTCTTTTAATTATATTTTATGGACCTGAAGTTCGCATCGTTGCGACGCAACGAAATTTATTTTTTCATTTTTTTATTTCCTTGAATCTATTATTTGGCGACATATTTTTTTTTCTATTTGAATTCTATGTTACCACAATAAAGATTTGTATAATTATTGAGGTATTTTAATTACGATTATATTGAAAAAGAAATAGAGAAATTAAAAAATAATGATTTTCGTTGCCTCGCAAACGGACTTGCTGGAAGTCGAAATGATGGATTGAATTTAGATACCTCGAAACTTACCACGATCTATCGCTCGATTCTGAATCTTGATAATATAATATTTTCAGTATTTGTGGGGAATTTAGTTTCATTCGTTTTGGAAATATTAACGTCTGCAAAAGCTGTTTTCCAATAAGAAACCGTATTGGATTCATAACTATAATTGTTTATAACTGTTAAATGAACCAGTGAAAAATTCGAAAATAATTCAAGTATTATGATTCTATCAAGAACTAAAGTATTCTTCTATCAAAAACTTAACTAATCCTCAAATTTTCAAGAATTTTGGCGTTCCTTTGATATCCAATATCTCGACAATCCTTCACGAGGATTTTGACAACTGCCTTGATAATCAACATTCGTTTTGATACAATTCTACACGCAACATTCTCAATCCAGGTGCAAACGTTCAAAATCAAAAATTTCCTAATAATTCTACGTGTCCCTCGAAAATATCTGTATTTTTGAAGCCCTGATTTTAGAGTTGTCGTAGCTTGCCAAACGACGAAAAGAAGGGACGGTTCGTTCAGTTGTTTGATCGAGCAATAGCAATTTGGAACTTCCGGATGGACGATATTTCGGATGCTCGAATGTTCGCAAAAGCAACGATTGAATAAAGCTCCGTGTCGTTCATAGTCGAAATGAAATTCTGAACATTGCGAAACGAGCCGTGCTCGAGATTAGGGTAATCCGGTCTAGGAGTACGCACTTAAGATTCAAAATATTCTTAAAAAATAAATATAAAATCTAGGAAATCAAATAAGCATTTATTACGTTTGCAATTTAAACATCTTTCATAAAGTAACATAAAAAAAAACAAAATTAAAAAATATCACTAAAAGTAACAAAAATAATGAGAAATTGGAATTGCGTACTCTTACAAGTACTATTGGATAAGAGTACGCGAGTACGAGCAAAATTCAACGCCATCTCTTGTCATTGACCGGAATTACACTCGGTGCATGTGTCAGGCATCGTCTTTAAAAACTTCAAAGTTTATTTCATTTTTACCAAATAATTGCATTCTTGTCTCAAAAATACTTTCAAAATGGTAAAAATATTTCGAAAAATTGAGCAA
>JAPYZJ010004865.1:0-29995 GCA_030522765.1 Ophioninae sp. B BG-2022a
TCCAAAGGAGTATGTGAGCACCGGGATCGCGTAGGTGTTGATCGCCTTGACTAGGTTCTTAGCTGCTAATCTACTCCTGCAGATCTTGTTGAGGCTGGCGGTGTAGTTGTTCTTGATGCTATTCTTGACCCGTGAGTGCTCAATTAACCTTGCTTGCTTGCTTATTATTATTATTATTATTTTTCTTTTGTGTATTTTTTGTCCGAAAGTCCGCTAGGATATAATAAAATCAATCAATCAATCAATCAATCTCTCTCTCTCTCATACCATTCTTCATTGTTCATACTATTCTTATGATTGTTGCTGTTAGGCTTTTCATTAAGCTTTGTTTATTCTTATGTATTTTATTGTTATTCTCAGTCGCGATATTCTATTGTTCTTTAATGTTCTTATTTTTTTTTTATTTTTTTTATTGTATCATTGTTCATGTACACATCTGTTTGCCCGAAAGTCCGCTAAGGCATAATAAATCCTATCAATCAATCTCTCTCTTTTGTGCTAGTAGGAGATAGTTTTGGAGATTGCTTTTGAGTTCTTTTTGTGTGTAAGGATGTATATGCGGAGAGCGAAAAAAAGTTTTTTATTTTTGTATTTAATTCCTATTGTCTGCAAGTTCACTAAGGCATAAATAAGTTATCAATCAATCAATCTCTCTCTCTCCCTGGATAATTATTTTTTATTGTTTGCTTTTTTTTGAGTTCTAGTTTAAGTTCTGGTTTATTTTTAATTTTACTTCGAGTTTGGTTAACTTTTGGCTCATCGGGTTTTTTTTTCTTATTGTACTTTCAGTTTAAGTTTAATTTCTATATTTTTTTTTGTTTCATTTTTCAATTAACAATTACTGTGCCCTACAGTAACAATTAAGGTAATTGATCGAGGTTAATTGATATTGTTTCACTTTAATCAAATATGGATCGAAATGGATCCCAAAATCTTGAAAACAGTAAAAATAGGAACCAACGATCATCGAACTAGCCGGAACTTTTAGCTGAACCCAAACAACTTGTCGAATCCATTTTTACGCTGTCACTTCCTGGGTCGTTTCAGGTATCGTCGATAAACAGGGTTTTGAGGAACTTGGCGGCCCAGAAGGAGCAACGACAGCAGCATCAACAGCATCAACAGCAGCAACAACAGCAGGGCGTCGGTGGAGTCGGGGTTGGCGCTGGTAGTCCTGCGGAGAGTGTCTACGACAAGCTGAGGTTACTGAACGGTCAAACGACCGGTTGGCCCAGACCGAATCCCTGGTAAGATTTCAAAGGATCGCTTCACCGATTCTTCTCTTTTCCAATCCTTCTTTCTCTCCCATTATCCTCGTTATTTCGTCAAGTTAGAATTCGAAAGAGCACCTTTGAAGCTTCGTTGATCCGTTCAAAGAAAAACAGAAAATCCTATTTAGTCTCGTATTATATCGGTCTCCAGCAGTTTTAGGAAGATTTCTTCAAACATCTGGATTGCGTCGATTTTTTTAAGGATTCTTTGAGCGATTGAAAAAAAAAACAGTTAATTAAATTAACATAAAATTAAAGTTAAGTTAAAATTTATTTAAACTTAACTTTAATTTTGATTAAAGTTATCTTAAAGTAACTTTAATAAGCTTTATTAACTACTTAAATTAAATAACTTTAATAAACTATATAACTTTAGTCATAAAATAACTTTAATTGAAGTTTAATTAAAATTAACTTTAATTTTAACAGTAAAAATTTGTATTAATTTTTTTAATGAGATTATGGATAAAGATATCGATGATGCTTGCGCCATTTTTAAAAAATATTCTCGAGTATATTTACTTTCGAAGAATCTAGAAAAAAATAAATGAATTCAATTTTTTTAAAGTTTCAACCCAAACAAACCCAAACAAAGTAGAATCCTGTTTCAAGCGCGCGTTGAGTGCACTTTTCGATCGGCACGCTTCGAGACTGCGTATATTGACGAACGTACATATTGCCCATTCAGGTATACATCGGGGGCAGGAAGTCCCTTTCCCTCTTTACAACCGAGCCTCAGCCCGAGTCATTGCGCCACATTGGCTCCCGATCCCGCCGAGATATTGCACGCTAAAAAGGGTAAGTCAGCATAGATCAAATATACCCCATCATCAACCTAGAATAATCCGTCATCGATCACACCGAAGTGTACCTACAAACTTTCGAATTACACGTCGAGGAAACGATAGAAAAACGATTCGCTGATTTGAGAACTTTTATTGGGATTGTATCAACCCTGAGGTCGTTTTCGACAACGAAACAATTGCCAACCACGCAAAAAAAAAAAAACAAAAAAAACACCTCTAACCTGAATATCTGGAAAAACCAAACCTAATATGCAAAATAGCTGATAACGTCGACACACATTAGGGACATTTGTACCAACGGGGTGGGTTAGGAAACCCGAACTACGATTGACCAGATGGCTCAAAATTCCGAATTTTATTAGGCCGAAACTAAAAAAATTTCGTAAAGGTTTACGTAATTTGTTTGGGTTTGTTCGGGTTCATTAGTTTGATTTTAAACCATTGATTACAAACAAACCCAAAGAATTTACGAAATCTGTACTTTCGGTAAATTCGAAATCGGAACTTTGAGCCTTCTGGTCAATCGATTTCGTAAAGGTTTACGTAATTTGTTTGGGTTTGTTGGGTTTCGTTAGTTTGATTTCAAACCCTTGATTTCAAACAAACCCAAACACACCCACAGAATTTACGAAATCTGTACTTTCGGTAAATTCGAAATCGGAATTTTGAGCCTTCTGGTCAATCGAAGTTCGGTCAATCGATTTCGTAAAGGTTTACGTAATTTGTTTGGGTTTGTTCGGGTTCGTTAGTTTGATATAAAACCCTTGATTTTAAACAAACCCAAAGAATTTACGAAATCTGTACTTTCGGTAAATTCGAAATCGGAATTTTGAGCCTTCTGGTCAATCGATTTCGTAAAGGTTTACGTAATTTGTTTGGGTTTGTTCGGTTTCGTTAGTTTGATTTCAAACCCTTGATTTCAAACAAACCCAAACACACCTACAGAATTTACGAAATCTGTACTTTCGGTAAATTCGAAATTGGAATTTTGAGCCTTCTGGTCAATCGAAGTCCGGGTTTCTTACTCCACCTCGTACCAACGTAACGGAACCAAAATCGAAATAATCGAAGTCTGCGAAATTTGAAGAGTAGACTTGATGGTTGTTTTTTTTTTGCACTTCAACGAAGCTGAGATCAAGCCTGCCCGAACCACTGCTTCCGTTATGAAATTTTTGGCTTTGTCGAATCTAAACTCCTGGGTCAGCTTTCAACGTTTCCATACACACAGGGGAAAAGGCGAACGCGTGAGAGAGCCAGAGAGAGAGCCAGAGAGAGAGAGAGAGAGAAGCACATATCGCGTTTATCAAAGAGGCTTGCCAGAAAGAGAGCCAAGCATGGGGTGCCTGGGGCTCAACAAACGCTTCAACAGAAGAGACCCCACCGCACTCGCGTTTTAATTAATTAATCCGTGGTACCCGAAACGATACTAATATCAATGTAATTCCGCGGTGGTCGTCCCGCGGTTTCCCACACGTGTGTAAGCGCCCTCCATACATCCTCGTAAATCCGTATATACGCATATCAACCTTTCAACACTCATACCCACCAACCGGTTTTCCTCGACCACGAGTACCCCCCATCCAAACAAACCCAAACGTATTTACGAATATATATCGGACTTGCCCAACGAAAGGGCCGAAACCCCATCAGTTCGAACGGCAAATTGGCCAAATCCTCTTTGTTTTTCGAAATTCGTCAGGTGCACACACGACCCCATTTAACGTTAATGCGCGTCAGTGTACCTTCGTCCTATTCGGGCTTACCACAATTACCTCGGCTTCCTGTTTCCATCCCGGTAACACCCGAGAATAATAATTGTTACGCAATCTCGGGGATGACCTCTGGTGCCCTTGGAAAACGAGGAGAGAGAAAGAGAGAAACTACTTCCGGATTAGCCAGCTACCAAAGATACCAGCGCTGTGAAAACTTTCCAAATTTGCAAATAAAATTCTATGTTCGAAAATATATTTATTTTAGGTTTGATTTTAGGCTTTTGTTCTATCATTATTCAATCGTATTATTTTTTTTTTTATTTCGAATTTTCGAATTTGGAATTTCAAACTAGAATTTCAGTTTGTGGGATATTTGAGGATTAAAAAAGAGTTCGAAGTTACGTTACATTTCTGAAAAAATCTCGACCGGGAAAAGCGCGTCCGATCTCTCTCACGGTCTTTTTTATATTTGGGATTTTTTGCCGGACGTCGTCACGCGGGCTTGATCCATTTTTTTTTTTTTTTTTTTTTTTTTTTTTTCAAAGCAATTTCGCTCTCCTTTCGTATTTCTCTTGTGTTGCGATGTTTCGGCGAGGGCCCCGTTCTTTCGATCGCTCTTCGCGTACGAACGTACATCCACCCACACACGCGTGTAACGACGAAAGATAGAGAGGGTATGCATACTTTTGCAGCCCTTTGGCGGCGCGGATCAAACGGGAGCGAATTTTCTTTGCCAGAATTTTTCGACGTGTCGACCGGGGGAGCAATCCCTCAGAATAGGGATTCGCGTCCCACGTATGTTACGTCAGACACGTCCATGGAAACGATACATTTCGGTAGGGCGCTTCCGTTACATCGAGAATGTTTGTTTCGCCGTTGAAAATGGTCTTTTTGATGGAATCGATGGATTCCCGCGAAAAATCGAAAAAACTTAAAAAAAGAAAAAATGTTGGCTGGAATTTGAAAAAAGTTTTTGATTTTGGTTGAAAGTAGTTTAAATGGCAAAATGGGCATCAGATGACGTAGTTGGGACGTCAAAATATTATTAGGAATTAAACAGATATTTTAAAATCGTTAGGAATTAAACAGGTGCTTTAAAATTTGCTAAAGTAATAAAATAAAATAAAGAAAAAATAAAAAGATATATAAAAAAAATAAATATAATAAATACAATAAATAAAATTAATAAATCCTTCGATGAAAATGCATTAGGAATGTTAAAAAAATGATTATTCCTTGCAAATCGAGAAACCTGAAATAAAGGAAAAATGTTATCCTGAATTCGAACAATGTTTTCGCTTTTAGTTAAAAGTACTTTAAATGGTAAAATGAAGTAGATAGCACAGTTGAAACGTCAAAATATCATTAGGAATTGCTCAGCTGCTTTAAAATTCCTAGGGATGATCCTACACCTAAAATATCATGAAAAACCATAATTAGGATATTTCCAGTAATCTTGATTGCAAAGTATCATAATCCCTCCACGAAACTGCTAAAATGATAAATCCATCGATGAAAATGTATCAGGAATATTCAAAAATGTTTATTCCTTCTATAAGCTTCACCAAAAATAGATTTCTTTTTTCTTTATACTCATCAGAATTTCCCAAGCAGAATGTCTTTTCTATCTACTAAGATCTTAACCAAAAACAACAAATATCAGTTTTCAGAGTAAAAACAACAAATTTCAGTTTTTCGACTTAAAAACAAAAAAATTCAGTTTTCGACCTAAAAACATCGTAAAAAAAAAAACAAAAAAAAAATCATCAATACTAAAACATCAAAATTAAAACGTCAAAAACTAAAAAATCAAATTTTTAAAAAACTAAAATCAATAACGTAAAAAAGCTTCAAAAACTAAAAAATCAAATAAATCAAAAAAACTAAAAATCAAAAACGTAAAAAAACATCAAAAATCGTTAAATTCAGTATCAAATCGGAGATAGAGAAATCCATTTGAAAATATGGTATCGTTGGAAGGGCTGTAACCGTTCCATCGTGTAGCATGGGTGAAAGAAGGGTGTGGAGAGGTCGAAACACACAGAGCTATTAGGCTTCGTATACGAGTCGGTTGCGGGAGTGGGGGGGGGGG
Source organism: Ophioninae sp. B BG-2022a (assembly GCA_030522765.1). Lineage (NCBI taxonomy): Eukaryota > Metazoa > Arthropoda > Insecta > Hymenoptera > Ichneumonidae > Ophioninae sp. B BG-2022a. Next base: position 5,882 of record JAPYZJ010004865.1, read on the forward strand.
AGAAAGAGAGGAAAGGGGCACAATCAAATATGGTAACTGTTGCGACCGCTCAACCGCACGCGGGCCCCGGGGGCCGGATTATTCGCGGGGGTGGCGCCGTTTATAGGATAACCTCAACGTCATGGGGTTGGCAACTCTCGCGAGGGGTCGAATCCGTCTCTCTTCCACTACGAGTACGCCTCGTATCACGGACTCTCGGTTTAAGGTCTCTATCGCTCCTTCCATTCCTAATTTTAGGCTCTCTCTCTCTAACTCACTTTCTGTCTCTCTCTCTCTCTCTCTTGGTCTCCCTTCGCAAATTTTCACCGAGAAGAGCCTCCGGGAAGCCTCGGGCTAACTCCATCCTTCTCCCGGCACGTCCAACGTCCCTTCGGTATCGAGGGTATATAGTGTACAAACTGTGTGTAGCATCCCCCAAAGAAGCAAAGCAAAGCAGATTACGTCGCAATCATCGCGCCGTACGCGAGATCTGGGATTCCCCCCTCCCTCCTTCTCTCCTCCACCCGCCGTACTTCTGTACTTTATACGCTCTGATATACCTTCGCACGCACTCTTTTGTTCCCGCGTTTTTTTCTTGATTTTCTAGTTCTCTTTTGTTTGGGTTTGGGCCGTAGTAAAAAGAAATCCATGATTTTTCCAGTAGATGGATTTAGTCTGTATCTCGCGTTGTACTTTATACGCTCTGATATACCTTCGCACGCACTCTTTTGTTGCCTCGTTTTTTTTTTCTTGAATTTGTATTTCTCTTTTGTTTGGGTTTGGACCGTAGTAAAAAGAAATCCATGATTTTTCCAGTAGATGGATGTAGTCTGTATCTTGCGTTGTACTATATACGTTCTGATATACTCTTGCACGCACTCTTTGGTTTCCTCGTTTTTTTTTCTTGATGTTTATTTCTCTTTTGTTTGCGTTTGGGTCGTAGTAAAAAGAAATCCATGATTTTTGTAGTAGATGGATTTACGTATATCTTTATACGTTACATACGTTACTTTTTACGTTCTGATTTTCTAAAGAAATATTCTACGTAATATAGTCACCTGTTATATGAGAAAGTAGAGAAAATCTAGGGAATCACAGGGTTTAGGGAATTTTTTTTGTAGATTACCGAAATATTTTTGTGTAGATCACAGAATCTGGGGAATCTCGGAATCTAGGAAAACGAAAAGTGTTTCATCGTTAATTCCAGAAAGTCATCGATCTTTTCCAGTCTTTGATCCATATCGGAATCCTAAAGCTATTAGGTCTCAAAGGTGTTTTCGCAAAGCTCTTATCATAACGTACGGTTGTCGAATGAGAAAAAGATGGCCGACGAAGGTATTCCGATTCCGACCTGGGAAATCGCTGGTGAAAAATCGACAATGGATTTCCGGCTGCCATTGTGAGAGACGACGGTGCGGTCCGATGGAACTTTCCATACGGGAATTCCACCAGCAGAAACACCGACGCTCTGGGACTCGCGATAAAAACAACCAGATACCAAAAAAAAAAAAAATAAAAAAAAGGAAAAGAAAGACGAAATAAAGAAAGGAACGAAAGAGGAGTATATTCACCAACCCCTATGACGTTTTCTCGTATCGAGAAGACTCACGACTCTACTAGGCTCTTCTATAGTCACAGACTCCAGTTCCGTTTTTTTTTTGCGATCGAGAAAAATGCCAGCTTCGTCTCGCAGGGACTCCAGCCCACCGCATACCCCTTTGTCTCTTCACCTCCGACAAAATCTCCAAAGACAAAACGCACGAATGAAAAACAAAAAAGATATCACTCCACCCTGCGGATCAACGGTCATAAGACACATCTGTAATATAGAACTCTATTCTCATCACGCACTCTTATTGACTCGGCCCGATAACGATTTCCCAATGAAGACGACATTGCGAAAAGACGATGGAGAATATTCATTATTCAACCATTTTTTACGTCGAACTACAAAAATAAACGGGTGAAAACGTCAAATCAAATCAAATCGATGAAAATGGTCAATCAAATCGGTATTTGGACTGGGCGTTGAGTAAAAAAGAGGAATAATAAGCAAATGAAGGTACAACGATTCTACTGATTCTCTGGATTGATTCGGATTCTTCAGATTTTTCGGCTGATTAATCCAGATTCTTTAGATCATCTGGAGTAATACAGATTCTTCGGATTTTTTGGATGAATATTACTGATTCTTCAGATTCTTTGGATGAATATTCCAGATTCTTCAGATTTTCTGGCTGATTAATCCAGATTCTTTAGATCATCTGGATTAATACAGATTCTTCAGATTCTTTGGATGAATATTCCAGATCCTTCAGATTTTCCGGCTGATTAACCCAGATTCTTTAGATCATCTGGATTAATACAGATTCTTCGGATTCTTTGGATGAATATTACAGATTCTCCTGATTCTTTGGATGAATATTCCAGATACTTCAGATTTTTCGGCTGATTAATCCAGATTCTTTAGTTCATCTGGATTAATACAGATTCTTCAGATTCTTTGGATGAATATTACAGATTCTTCAGATTCTTAGGATGAATATTCCAGATTCTTCAGATTTTCCGGCTGATTAATCCAGATTCTTTAGATCATCTGGATTAATACAGATTCTTCGGATTCTTTGGATGAATATTACAGATTCTTCGGATTCTTTGGATGAATATAACAGATTTTTTAGATTCTTTGGATGAATATTCCAGATCCTTCAGATTTTCCGGCTGATTAATCCAGATTCTTTAGATCATCTGGATTATTACAGATTCTTCAGATTCTTTGGATGAATATTCCAGATTCTTCAGATTTTTCGGCTAATTAATCCAGATTCTTTAGATCATCTGGATTAATACAGATTCTTCGGATTCTTTGGATGAATATTACAGATTCTTCAGATTCTTTGGATGAATATTCCAGATTCTCCAGATTCTTCGGATGAATGATCCGGATTCTGAAAATCAGAATAAATCCAGATTATTTTGATTCTTCTTTTTTCCAGATTCCCCAGATTCTTTGAATGAATTCAGATTCTTCAGACTTTTCAGAAGAGTGATCCAGATTCTTAAAATTTTTCGGATAAACAACCAGATGTTCAGATTACATTTTATCAGAAATCTAAACATTTCGTTCCGCGATAGTACCAGCTCTCATTTTTAGGCTTTTAATTTGAAACTACGAGATTTCCATTAGCGCTTTGACTAGTAAGATTACGAGTCGACTCGGGGCCTGATTTCGGGCCGAATATTACATCGGGATTAAACAATGGATGATGGGTTCCTTTGGCAGCGTCGAGGAAGGATCCACTGGGGTGGTGTACGCACGTTCGTTGCACGGGGAGAAGAAAACACAGGGGGTGCATCCCAGGAGCCAAGCTTCCCATTATCCTCGACCTCTTTATCTCCAGGGCTGAATCTTTTCATTCTCTCTTCTCCTCCCCCTCTCCCGTTCTCTCTCTTAAATCCCCTCTCTCTCTCTCTCTCTTTCACTCTCGTCGCTTTTTTCACTTCTTTCTTCTTTTTTACGTCCTCTTAGCTTTTTGCCCTTTAGTTCGTGCGTTCGCCCGTCGTTTCTCCAGCTCACCGGTATTCCCGAAGCGTATAAAAGCTTCGCCACGATGCGAAACCTTTTATTATCGCCGATCGAGACAATGCTTCGCTCCGCTGGTATATATTTCCACTTTCCCCTTTCCTCTCTCTCTTTCTCTCTCTCTCTCTCTCTCTCTCTCTCTCTCTCTCTAAAGACCTTCGAGATCGGCAGAGACTTCGATGAAACAGGGGCAAAAAAATTGCATCAAAAGCGACGAAGGATCACGAGAGAATTCACGGAGATCACGAGGCCGAGAAAACTAAAAAAAAATTCCGGGGGTGAAGTGAGTTGATAGAGTTAGGGGGTTGGAGAAAAACGAATGTCAAAAAAATATCAAAAATCAAACCAAAAATCAAAAAGTAATCGACCGAAAATCAAAAAGTTATCGACCAAAAATCAAAAAGTAATCGACCGAAAATCAAAAAGTTATCGACCAAAAATCAAAAAGTAATCGACCAAAAATCAAAAAGTAATCGACCAAAATCAAAAAGTAATCGACCAAAAATCAAAAAGTAATCGACCAAAAATCAAAAAGTTATCGACCAAAAATCAAAAAGTAATGGACCAAAAATCGAAAAAGTAATGGACCAAAAATCAAAAATTAATCGCGGCCTCCGACGAATCGACCAAAGCATCGCGTTCAAAAAAAGATTTTTCAAAAAATTCCATAACATTCCAGCTTCCACGATATTCAACGATATTAAAAAATTCTCGATGATTATTTAACCGGAAATGAAAAATTGAAAAAAAAAGCGATTCCAACGACGCAAACTTCGATCGCCAAATTTGAAGACTTCGAAAAAAAAAAAAAAAAATACTTCGAATACGGACCAATCTTCGAACCCGTTTTAATGATCTTTCAAAAAGCCTTGAAAATCGTTGTTTCTGGGTAAAAACACGCGTAAGAGCATACCCAACGTTTATCGTTACGTAACAACGTATCGCGAGTGGAATTTTGCGGTAAATCTTTGCGAAAACGATTTATCGTAACACGGCACGTACGGCAAGACGGAAATTCAATACAGAGAGCCGCAAGAGTGAAATGTTGCAGGCGTTGCGTGCGTGTTGTCCCTGAGACGCATATATATATATAAATACATATTTACAAATATATATATATATATATATATATATATGCAAAGATTGTCGGCTGAACGATATCAGCGTATTATTTACAAAGGATACAATAAAAGGATGACGACTCTTTGTCCTTTTTCGCAGTCATTTTTGTCCCTCTTTCCTCTTCGACCCCCCCCCCCTCCTCTCCATCGACTGCTCGGGGGACGAGTCCACGTGTCCGTGTGGATGGTCGGTGGTAGTATGCTCGTACCGGGAAAGGAGAGAAGCTATGCATTGGATTCGCAGGTCAGTGAGTTGTCGCATCGGGTCTATCGCGGCGTGTCATGCCGGGCTCTCGATTTATCTCGTTCGTCAATCTCCAAAGTGACCTCCCAGCCGGTATCGGGTTACCGAGTTGTTGCTCGACTCGATGCCGGGAGAGGGACGTTCCATGAGAGAACTATCGTCGTCATCGGCATCATCGTTGTTAATTTGATAATCGTAGTCATTGCTATCGTGGGCATTATCGTCATTATCGTTGGCAGTATCATTATCGTAATCATCATTATAATCAGCATCGTTATCATCGTTATTATCATTAGCAGTATTATCGTCATCGTCATTATCAGCATCATCATCAGCATCATTATCATCATCATTATCATCATCATCTTTATCATTAGCAGCATCATCATTATCATCATTGTCATTATTATCATCATCGTCGTCATTATCAGCATCATCGTCATTATCAGCATAATCATTGTCATCGTCATCATTATCATCATCATCGTTATTATTATCATCATCATCAGCAGCATCATTATCATCATCTTTATCATCATCATTATCATCATCATCTTTATCATTAGCAGCATCATCATTATCATCATTGTCATTATTATCATCATCGTTGTCATTATTATCATCATCGTCGTCATTATCAGCATCATCGTCATTATCAGCATCAACATTGCCATCGTCATCATTATCATCATCATCATCATCATCATCATCATCATCATCAGCATCATTATCATCATCATCTTTATCATTAGCATCATTTATCATTAGTATTAGCATCATCATCATCATCATCATTGCCATTATTATCATCATCGTCGCCATTTTCAGCATCATTATCATCATCGTCAGCATCATTATCATCAGCATCATTATCATCATCATTATCATCATCATCACCTTTATCATTAGCAGCATCATCATCATTGTCATTGTCATTATTATCATCATCGTCGTCATTATCAGCATCATTATCATCATCGTCATTATCAGCATCATCATCGTTATTATCATCATCATCATTATCATCATCATTATCAGCATCATCATCGTTATCATCATCATCATTATCATCATCATTATCAGCATCATCATCGTTATCATCGTCATCATCATTATCAGCATTGCCATTAGCAGCATCATTATTACCATTATCGTCATAGAGGTCACTTTTAGCTAGGTCAGAGGTCAAAGAGGAAGTGAGATTAGCAATTTGAACAATAGTTCGAGCGCAAGTCCTTGTTCCTCTCATGACGCGGATACCTCGCAATATTAATCGCAATCCCGTCAGCGCAGTGATGGAGACTAACGTGATAAAAATCAGCCGCTCTTACAAGGTGGAAAACCTGATCGAGTCAAGACTATGGATATTATTACAATACCAAAGGAAAGAGAGAGAGAGAGAAAACAAGGGACACGGATATTATAATAATACCAAGAAAGCGAAGTGTAGAGTTACGAGGGAGTTAAAAATCCTTGCTTGTCTCAATGCCCATCTGAATCGGCCGCGTGTAAAGTTGCGCTTCCGGCGTACCGGAGTTAACTGTAATCCGTCCAATATGACCTATACCTACCTACACGCTTTTCCTTCATCGCCACTTTCTCAAGCCATTCTTTCCCATTTTCACATTAAACCCAAACAAACCCAAAACACACTAAAATTAAATTAAATACATACCCCTATACATTTCCCCAAGAAATCCTCAAAGAAATATCCTCTACGAAAATAAAATATAAATAATTTTTAAAAAATACAAAAATGAAACGAATTCTGGCATTGCAGCGAGAAAAATGCTTCTCGACTTCGGGGATTCCTGTTCTATTTTCTGATACGAAACGACACGTTTAGACTGCTGGATTTTTTGAATATGGAACCCTCTTCAGTTTGGCAGTCAAATTGGCATTAAGGCATATATATATATAAGCTGATACGAAGAGAGCGTTGTATTCGTTGGTAAATCCATTGGGATCCAATCGTCATAATCGGCTTTGTTTGCGATATTTTGCCGCGTTATATTCCCCCCCCCCCTCCCCCGTTTTCTCTTCCCCTTTTTCTTTCTCTCTCTCTATTTTTTTTTATTTTTATTATTTTTTATTATCATTATTTCATAGATTTATTGTTGTTATCATTTATTATTATCATTATTGTTGATTGTATTATATTATTATTATTATTATTATTATTATTATTATTATTATTATTACTATTCATAAGTTCATACTATTCTTAGCATTGTTGCTTTTTGGCTTTTCATTAAGCTTTGATTATTCTTATGTATTTTATTGTTATTCTTGTTATTCTTATCGCGATATCATTTTTTTTATTTATTGTATCATTATTCATGTACATCTGTTTGCCCGAAAGTCCGCTAGGGCTTAATAAATCCTATCAATCAATCAATCAATCTCTCTAGTTTGAAATCAGCAAAGCTCAATCTTCTCTACTCGATCGAGAGTTCTGACGAGAGTTTCCTCTCAACCCTGGCTCTTCAGGTTCGTGCATATCCTAATGCATATACAGTGCATTTAATTCAGTTGAATTGTTACCGAGCCTGCTGAACGACGAGATTGAATTTCCGATGAATGTACAAATTTGGAAACGAAATTTTCGAGACGATTCGAGGCTTGAGCCGTTTCGTTCATTTTCTACTAGCTGATTACGAGAATGATTATGCTGATGCTGAGATAATAGTGGTTTCAAAATTTCGAAGTGGAATGTACTGGGGTATAGTAGGGTATACTGGGGTATAGTAGGGTATACTGGGGTATAGGAGAGTATACTGGGGTATAGGAGAGTATACTGGGGTATAGTAGGTTATACTGGGGTATAGGAGAGTATACTGGGGTATAGTAGGTTATACTGGGGTATAGGAGAGTATACTGGGGTATAGGAGAGTATACTGGGGTATAGTAGGTTATACTAGGGTATAGGAGAGTATACTGGGGTATAGGAGAGTATACTGGGGTATAGGAGAGTATACTGGGGTATAGTAGGTTATACTGGGGTATAGTAGGTTATACTGGGGTATAGGAGAGTATACTGGGGTGTAGTAGGTATTCTGGGGTATAGTAGGGTATACTGGGGTACACTGGAGTATAGTGGGGTATACTGGGGTACACTAGGATATACTCTCGAGACTCTCATATTTGAGAGATATACCGAGGTATTGTGTATCCCGGGGAGCTTTGGGGGGGGGGGGGGGGGGGGGGATTGACATGTTCCCTGATGCAGTCTCGAGCTCGTGTTGATCCTCGTATGAGACCCTTCGATGTATGCACGGAATCATACGTTTAATATGAGAATCATATGGGTATATGTATACAGGGTGTCGATGTATATGGGTATATGTATATGGGTATATGTATACAGGGTTACGATTTTTTTGCTGTGTGCAATGCTTTCGCCAAAAATTCGATGATATTCGTAATCAGCTGAAAATTTTCGTTCGGATAGACCACCGGCATTTCTCCATCGAACACCCTGTACATAAAAGGTTATGTATGAAAGAACCCAGTAGGGAGTCTTCCCCTTCTCATGGAACGTGACAAAAGCTATCGACAATTTAAGCAGGTGTCTCACCAAAGAACGAAAAAGAGACGAAAAAAGTAAAAAAAAAACAAACATTCAAAAAATTCCATCTCTCATACATAATGAAAAATACAATTTTTATGATTTTTGAAAATCGTCTCTTTTTCGTTTATGAAAAACATTTTTTGTTTATTTAAATGTTATTTAAATAGGATTAAACATACCATGTAAATACATTTTATTTCAGTTAAATAAATAAAATAATTTTAAAAATATATAAATAAATACATTTAATGTAAATAAAATTATACATACATATTATATATATATATATATGTATAATTTTATTTAAATTAACTGTATTTATTTATATATTTTTAAAATTATTAAAAATTTGTATTAAATTACAGAATTATTTTTAATTTAAATTTAAATTAATGTAAATTATTTATACGAGAAATGACGAGGAAAAAAGCAAGCTGGACTGATCGTTCGAGAGGGTTGAATTTCCGAGTTCCCACAAAGTCCCCGAGAGTTTCTCTCTCACCGCGGGAGAGAGCGAAAGAGTTGGCGTTGTTTTTCTTGATCTCTGTACTCGGAGCACGGGAATTAAACTGCGACGAGAAAACAACAGGCTGGACTCGGTTGGGGGCCCGAAGGAGCATTTACGGTGGACGAAGAAGAACGGAGTAAAGAAAGACCGAACGGAGAACGAACACGACGAGGAGCGCCCGGTGTGTTCGTAAATTCGCGACGGAGGGTGGGAAGCAACCCTTGCCAAAGTTAGCTCTGCCTTTGTATACGTATATAGATGATTCCGGATAGCTCTGTCCGAGATTGACTTCCAGACTGACTGGATAGTGAAACTCCCCTTGCACTCCTTCCTATATAACGATTCACCGTTTCCGCACTTTCGTTTCCTCTCTCAAGAGAGAGAGAGAGAGAGACAGGTTCGCCAGATGTCACATCGTCTCGATTCGAGTAGGTTACTTCACCCAAACTTCACGAACGAAAACAAGAGGAACAGGAAAGATAAAAATAATTAAAGAAAACAACAAACAAACATCATTGTGAAACCGAACGAAAGAAAATTGAAAATAAAAACGAAAATAAGAAAAAAGAAAAATGAAAGAAAATAAAGTTTCGGATTTGAAACAATTTGGAAATAAATACGAAAGGAAAAATAACAGGAAAATCAAGTTTTCGATCTGGAGAAATTAAGAAATTTAAAAAATAGATACAAATGGTTAGGAGAAAAAAATACGAAAGGAAAAAAAACAGGAAAATTAAGTTTTCGATCTGGAGAAATTAAGAAATTTAAAAAATTGATACAAATGGTTTGGAGAAAAAAATACGAAAGGAAAAAATAAAGACAATCAAGTTTTCGATCTAGAGAAATAACGAAATTTAAAAAATGGATACAAATGGTTAGGAGTCCAGAATTCGAAAGAAAATAAAGTATACTGTCTAGAGAAATAACAAAATTTGAAAAATACAAACAAATGGTTAGGAGAAAAAAAAACTACGAAAGGGAAAAATCAACAAGAAAAAGTTTTTGATGTAAAAAAAGTTACCGAAATAAAAAAATTTTTAAATGCTTTGGAGAACTAAAAATAAAAAAAACTAGTTTTGGAGAAACGATTATAACGAAACGCAAAAATGTACGAAAAGTTTTTTGGACGAAAAAAAATAAGAAAAATGAAAAAAAAGGATTTGAAGGATAAAAATGGATGCGGATGATAAAAGAGTCGATGATTTTAATCTCGTTGATACGGAAATCGGTGGGTTCCGCGTGCGGGACCGCGTTATCCCGTCTTTCTTCCAAATCTGGGCGACCTGAGGGCGCTTTATCGGAGATTTTCCTAAAATTAAATCGACGCGAAAAATAGCCGTGCTCCCGACGGGCGCGATGCTCCTTTTTTTTTGTTTTCGGCACTTCTTCCTTCCCCATTTGATTTTCCTTCCCGGGTCGCCCTCTCGATCCGCTCGGAATTTTTTTTTTTTTTGCTTTTTCTCTTTCCTCGTCCGCCTTTTATTATTATTTTTCACTCGCGGGTGCTCTCCGGGGGAGAACGCGTTCGCGCCGAGAGCCAACTTCCGGAAAAATTAATATCCCGAGGGAAAGAGGGTCGAAGGAAAAGCCGCCCGCGGGGGAAGAGAAAATAGACCGGGGATCGCTCCTGCACCGGCTGCTGGTGTGCTTCGCTTGACTGATGTCGACTCAGCCAATGGTGAAATGTTTCCTCCTCCCCCCTCCTCCATCCCTTCTCTTTCGTGGTCCATCGACAATTTTTCATCAATTTTTTCCAAAACTTCACATTTTTCAAATTTCTGATAATTGTTTTGAAAAATTATCAGAAATTTGAGTAATTATTCTGGTAATTGTTTTAAAAATTATTAGAAATTTGAAAAATCATTCTGGTAATTGTTTAAAAAAGTTATTAGAAGTTTGAAAAAAAATTTTGATAATTGTTTCAAAAAATTATTAGAAATTTGACAAATCATTCTGACAATCGTTTAAAAAAATTATCACAAATTTGAAAAATCATTTTTATAATTGTTTAAAAAAGTTATCACAAGTTTGAAAAATAATTTCGATAATTCTTTAAAGAATTAATAGAAATTTGAAAAATAATCCTGATACTTGTTTTAGAAAATTATCAAAAATTTCAAGAATCATTCTGATAATCATTTTAAAAAATTATCACAAACTTGAAAAATAATTCTCATAATTGTTAAGAAAAATTATTAGAAATTTGACAAATAATTTTGATAATTGTTTTAAAAAAATATTGTAAATGATTTTTCGAAAGATCCTCGAAGTTTACCCTCGACATGACATCTTCTTACGTATACGTATACACATAACCCAAACAAAGTCCAAACGAGTTTTCCGCGAGTTATCCCGGACCGGTCGATTGTTTGACCACCTAAAGCCGCGGTTCCTTCGAGCTGATTGGTTCGACCGTTTCGCGAGTGTATATACATCGATTTATATCCGTCTCAACGCCAACGACCGAAGAGAGCTCGAACTAATTGGTGCTCCTCGACACTGCCCGCGACGAAAGTTCCGGAAGTTCACCCCTGGAGAAGCCACAATCACCGATCCACTATTATTTCCATGCTTAGCTCCAAGTCACCCCAAAAAGGGTGAAGAAAAAGAAATTTGTGTTTGTTCGTAATTTGTTTGGGTTTCGATAAAGAAATTCAAAGAAATTTGAAATAAATTACAAATTCGTGACTTTTTGAAAAAATCCCAAAGATTTCGTACCAGTTTGCCCTTTTTTTCGAAAACTTCTCGTCCATGTGTTGCCATCGTAACGGCAGAGGGGCTGGACCAAACAGACGACTTTTTTAGCTCGACTCCGGAGAAAACAGGCACGTGGAGATTGGTTGAAAGTCGAGGGGTTTGATGGAACGTCATGGGGCGTGTGGCCTGAATTTTTTGGTCCAACAGCATCCATAACGACGAAGATTCGATCTAAATTTATCTTCTCTCTTACTCTTTTGTCTATCTTCCTTATTTCTCCGTCCCCCACGCCTTACCCAGTCTCTCTCTCTTTTTTTTGTTGTTTTTATTTTTTCGTTTATATTTGTTATATTTGCGGGTTTTTTTGTCAATCATTTTATTCAACTTTATATGTTTATTTTGTTAATAATTTTTGTTACCATCCTCAATTGTCCGAAAGTTTTTTATTAGTGCATAATAAAATTTATCATCATCATCATCATCATCATCATCTTCCTCTCTTTCGCTTATTTTTACATTTATTAAATTATTTTTGTTATATTAAATTATTTCGGTATTAATTTTGTTAAACTTTCTATTTTGATTTTGTTCATATTTTTGTTACCGAAATATTTTTACTCGTGCATAATAAAATCTATCACCATCATCATCATCATCATCTCTCTTTCTCTTTTCATTCTTTTTTGGTTTATTTTACATTTTTTAAATTTTTGTCACATTATTTTAGTTATTATTTTGTAAAATTGTTATATTTTATTTCGTAATTCCCAATTTGCGCGAAAAGTTTTTAACTAAGGCGTAATAAAATTAATCATCATCATAATAAAATCTATCATCTCCATCTCTCGCTCTCTCTCTCTCTCTTTTACTCTTTTTTGGTTTACATTACATTTTTTAAATTTATATTGTACTTTTTGGTTTATTTTACATTTTTGAAATTTTCGTCACATTATTTTTGTTATTATTTTGTACAATTATATTTTATTTTGTAATTCCCAAATTGCGAGAAAGTTTTTAACTGAGGCATAATAAACTTGATCATCGTCATAAGAAAATCCATCATCATCATCATCATCATCATCTCCCTCTCTATTTCCACTCTTTTTTCGTTTATATTACATTTTTTAAATTTATATTGTATTTTTTTAATTTATATTCTATTTTTTTGTTCATTTTGCATTTTTTTCTTTATTTTGCATTTTTGAAATTTTTGTCACATTATTTCAGCTACTATTTCGTAAAATTGTTATATTTTATTTTGTAATTCCCAAATTGCGAGAAAGTTTTTAACTGAGGCATAATAAACTTGATCATCGTCATAATAAAATCTATCATCATCATCATCTCCCTCTCTCTTTCCACTCTTTTTTGGTTTATATTACATTTTTTAAATTTATATTGTATTTTTTTTGTTTATTTTGCATTTTTTTGTTTATTTTGCATTTTTGAAATTTTTGTCACATTATTTTAGCTACTATTTCGTAAAATTGTTATATTTTATTTTGTAATTCCTCATTTGCGAGAAAGTTTTTAACTAAGGCATAATAAAATTGATCATCATCATCATTATCATCATCATCATTCCTCTCGGTTTCTCTTTCTCAACTGCTCGCTCTCTTTCCCTCGTGAAGGAGAAAATTTGCTTGACGGCGATGCGGTCGTGCGCCAGCTCTCGCACCCGCTGGTGAGAGCGATATTAAATTTCTGGAATTTTGCGGCGTGGCGGAGTGTGCTGCGTGCCGAAGGGGAGCACCGGTCTCCTTCGTACGGAATCTCGGTTCCGCGTGTGTATGTTGACGTCCACGTCATTGGCTTTTCAATAATACCGGTACTCGAGTGAACCCGCACACGCGTGCCGACGTTCCCTAACCTTCCCTCTCGCGATCTTTTATTCAGAGAATATTCGAATCGTCGGAACGAAGGATTCGACCGAACCATTTCTCGATTGGTTCATCATTCGACTGAATAACGGAGATAAGGAAATTGCGAGAGTTTGGAATGTTCTTTGAAATTTCATTGAAATCTCATTGAAATCACCTCGGGAAATATCATGATTGATATCTTTTTTTCAATGGTGAAATTTCGATTTCAGCTTGGCACTTTAGTTTGGGTTAACAGACGTCGTAAACTTTTCAACTATTGATGTTTGGAAGTCATAACGATTGAGGAAGGTCATCAAAAAAGTCTTATGGAAATTGTCGATTTAGGCTGTAGCTAAAAGTGACGTTTTTAGTGATTTTGTAGTTAACCCTGTGAGAAATCAAATTTGGGACTGGGTAGGAAATCCAAACTTCGATTGACCAGAAAGCTCAAAATTCCAAATTTTTATAATCCAAAACTACAAATTTCTTAAAGGTTTACGAAATTTCTTTGGGTTTGCTTAGGTTTGTTAGTTTGATTTTCAAACCCTTGATTTTAAACAAACCCAAACAAACCTCGAGAGGAACCCAATTTGGGGCTGAGTAGGAAACCCAAACTTCGTTTGACCAGAAAGCTCAAAATTCCAAATTTTCATAATCCAAAACTACAAATTTCTTAAAGGTTTACAAAATTTCTTTGGGTTTGCTTAGGAAAGTTAATTTGATTCTCAAACCCTTGATTTTAAACAAACCCAAACCACCCCAAAAATTTCGGAAATTTGTAACTTCGGTATATTAAAATTCAGAATACTGAGCCTTCTGGTCAAAGTTCAGGTTTCCTACACGACCCAATTTCATCTTTTTCATCTTCAATTCCACCTTCCAATCAATCCTTCGTGCTAATTATCCAAAAAAAAAAAAAAACAACTCGAACCCTCCGTCTTCAAAAATTAGGCTACAATTATCATTTATTTATTTATCCATCTCAACGATTCTGAATCCAGAATCTTTCGTGCCAAATAATTCGTGGGCTTTCGTTATTTACAGCAAGGAGATTCGTTAGAGGGGACACAAGTTGAAGTGAAAATTGAAAGTTTAGATTCGTTTAGATCGTGATGAAGAATCTCTGATCGTTAACGGGCAATTGCCAATCGGCGTTGTAACCGGAAGTAGCGATCGGTGCAACGGCTGCCAATGGTTGACGCTGAGACGTTTGTTGGGTGATCGTCAACTTTTGGGGTCCACCAGGAGCGAGGTTCTCGGTAACCGTTGGCTGAAGTACGGTCGGAGCGAATTGAAGTTTTTGCAACGGTGAATAAGCATAAATCGGGCCTCGAAGTGGTTCGACGTTTTCAGCGGTCACCCTAGCTATGTACTTCATCGTCGCTAGGTCTTTTCGAGTCATCGAGCGAACCCGCTGCAACCTACCGTCGGGAAGCGCCACGAAATATTCACCGCTCTCTCTTTGCTCAGCGTCGACCTCACCAACGTCGTCCAACTCGTTCACCGAATCAACAGCTTCAGCCTGGAAAGACCAAGAAATATCGAACCGAATCCAGAACGATGGTTGTTTCAATTCCAACACTTTTCGAAATCAAATGACGAATCAGTGGAATGGAAACAAAGGAATTTTGGACAGGACAGAAAACTACTGGATTCGCTGATAATTACGGCTTGGAAATTGTCAAACAGTAGCTTAAATAAGGACCTAAAAGCAGTCCAAATGTAACCCAAAAATAGCATGGATAAATATCTGGAAGCTAAGATAAAAAATAGCCCAAAGATTATATAAAAATTAACAGTCATAAAACTTAAACATAACAAACTTGAACATAAATAAACGTCATAATAAATAAACAAACAAACCCAAACAATAAATAGTTCAAAGGTAGCCCAATAAATAGCCCCATAGCCTTAAAGAGCCCAAAAAGCGTAAATAAATATATCAACGATTTTCCAAAAAGTAGCCTCAATAAACAATAGCCCAATAGCCTTAAATAGTCCAAAAAGCGTAAATAAATATATCAACGTTTTTCCAAAAAGTAGGCCAATCGCCCAGTAGCCCAATAGCTTTAAATAGCCCAAAAAAGCGTAAATAAATATATCAACGTTATCCCAAAAAGTAGCCTAAATAAACAGTATCCCAATAGCCTTAAATAGTCCAAAAAGCGTAAATAAATATATCAACGTTTTTCCAAAAAGTAGGCCAATAGCCCATTAGCCCAATAGCCTTGAATAGTCCAAAAAGCGTAAATAAATATATCAACGTTATCCCAAAAAGTAGCCCAATAGCCCAGTAGCCCAATAGCCTTAAATAACCCAAAAATAGTAAATAAATATATCAACATTATTCCAAAAAGTAGCCCAATAGCCTTAAATAGTCAAATCCTTAAATAGTAAATACACATATCAACGTTATTCCAAAAAATACCAAAAAAACAAATATCCCAAATATATTCCCAAACCCAAACAAACCCAAATCAAACGTATAGATAAATAGCCGAAATAGACGTGGGGAAATAAACGACGTTTTCGGGGCCGGGACGAATTCGACAATCGTGGCCAGGCCAGGTGATGTATGTAGCCACGGGACACGCGCCTCTCCGTACGATCTCCCCGCTGCCGTGATCGAAAGTGAAGAACCTCGGGGAATACGAAATGAGCGAGGACGGAACGTGGAGAGACGAATTGACACGGCTACTTAAATTCCAAGGATCGTAGTGGCGTGTTACGGGTACAGAATTTACAGAGAAGAAGTATGGGGCTAGAAAGAGGAAAGAGAGAGAGAGAGACAGATAGCTCCAGAAAAAAAAACGCCCATCAAGACAATTGCCAAATCCGCGAATCAACTTTCATTAATCGGCATTGAAAAAGACAACGCGAACGGAATATATCCGATATCCCGGCAATTATCGCATCCTCCTTTTCTTTCCCAACTTTTTTAAACGTTTTTTTGGACTTTTGGAAATCAATCGTTTGATAAACAATGCCAAACAAACATCAAGAGATTTCGGTAGCTTCGATCCCGATAGAAATGAAAATCAGGTTTTGATAAGGCGATGTGAAAACCTAGATAGTAGTTATCTACGTGACCACAATCCATACCTGAGATTCCGTGTCTCCTCGAAGCGTCGTCGATTCGTCGTACTCCGTTGAAGTTGTTTCTTCAGCAGCAGCTGTATCTTGAGCGTTCGGTGCTCCGTACTGCTGTTGCGGAAAAGCTGGCGCAGCGTATTGTCTTTGGAAAGAAGTTTGCTGGTATCTTTGTTGCTGAGTGAATGATCCTTGGGTTTCTTCAAGAACGGAATCTTCGGGGGCTCCGTATTGATTTTGGGGAGCTGATGGAGCTCCGTATTGATTTTGGGGAGCTGATGGGGCTGAATATTGATTTTGAGGAGCTGATGGGGCTGAATATTGATTTTGAGGAGCTGATGGAGCGGAATATTGATTTTGAGGAGCTGATGGAGCTGATGGAGCTGATGGTGCACCATATCGTTGCTGAGGAGCTGATGGAGTTCCATATTGCTTTTGAGGAGCTGATGGAGCTGAATATTGATTTTGAGGAGCTGATGGAGCTGAATATTGATTTTGAGGAGCTGATGGGGCTCCATATTGATTTTGAGGAGCTGATGGAGCTGATGGAGCACCATATTGTTGCTGAGGAGCTGATGGAGCTCCATATTGTTGCTGAGGAGCTGATGGAGCTCCATATTGCTGCTGAGGAGCTGATGGAGCTCCATATTGCTGCTGAGGAGCTGATGGAGCACCATACTGTTGCTGAGGAGCTAATGGAGCACCATATTGTTGCTGAGGAGCTGATGGAGCACCATACTGTTGCTGAGGAGCTAATGGAGTTCCATACTGTCGCTGAGGAGCAGCAGGCTGCTGTTGTCTTTGTTGTTTCTGGACTGGATCAAAAGCAGGGCCATCAGGCTTCCAACCTGACGGGGCGTATGGTGCACCCGCTGCTGCTGCTGCTTCGATGCTAATCGCCGAGATGTCTTTCGGCTGATGACGCGCGAAGTAGAAGTAACCGCTGTCTCTGTCGGCTTCGGACGACTGCCGGAAACTCGGCGGTTCCGCCAGTGTCAAAGCTACGAGCATCGAGAGTCCCACGAACACCTTCAATAAATCAAGAAATTTGTTTTATTCATGAATTAATTAATTAATTGAGGAATTGATTCATTAACTCGGAGAAGATTTTTTACTCGCTATTTTGTGATTTTTTTCGTTAACCATAAAACTTGGGTGCTCGACTTTAATTTTTGGATCAATATGGTCGTTTTTTATGGAGGCTTGGAGGGATGACGATTTTTTCGTGAATACAAAAGCCGGATATTTTTTTTAGCTTTTTGCAATTCCTTCAGAGGATAATTTGGTTCTTTCGAGGGCTTTTGGTGCACGATGTTTCTAGGTTTATGAAATTTGATTTTTTTTTTGTTTTTTTTTCTCTTTTCCTTGTTTTTTTTTGTATTGTTTTTATTTTTTTTTCCTAGTTTTTGTTTTGATTTTATAATTGTTTTCTCCTCGTTTTTTCATTTCTATCTTTTGTCTCCTTTTTCGTTGTTTCTTTTTATTGTTTTTTTTTGTTGTTTCTTTTTATTAATTTTAATTTTTTTAAAATTGGTGGAACGATTGGACAGTTCGAGAGAGTAGTTTTTAGTCGTTTTAAGGGTTGATGTACCTTCATGATTGTCGTGAGAATCGCGTGATCCGTTTGGTAGGAGAATTAGTCGAGCGACTGATGCTTAACTGTTGAAAAGCACTTCTTTATATACGAAAGTTCGTCGGGCAAGTTCTCGACTCCCGATCAACCGTCGACGACGCCACCTCCGGCTCGTTCTTTCGGCACGTCCTGAATTTGGGTAACGAATCCACCCCCACCCGGATCGCTCGTCCTGGCACCGGTGACATTGACCCTCTTTGAACAATGAAGAGTAAAAGGCGCGATTGACTCGTTCGTTGGCTCATCGGGCGACCCTCGAATCCTCCTTTTCAACGAGCATCGCTTGTCTCTATTCCTACAAGAATACAAATGGCTCGCGAGCGAATTTTTAAAATTCGAATTAAAAAAAAATTTTTTTTTTTATTATTAAAATTATTAAAT
This sequence comes from Ophioninae sp. B BG-2022a, assembly GCA_030522765.1. Classification (NCBI taxonomy): domain Eukaryota; kingdom Metazoa; phylum Arthropoda; class Insecta; order Hymenoptera; family Ichneumonidae; species Ophioninae sp. B BG-2022a. The sequence goes on from JAPYZJ010004865.1 coordinate 24,551, forward strand.
TATGTTTAAATTATTATTATATTATATTAATATATTATTATACTAATATATTAATATATTATAATATATTATATTAATAATACATTATTCAATTTTTAAATTATTATTAAATTATTAAATTAAAAAAACATCAATGGCGATTCAAAGTTCAAATCTTCGACTTTTTGACAGTTTTTTCGCTAATTAACTTTTGAAAACGCGAGCTGATTTATTTCATCCCTGCAATTTTCATTTATAACGAAAATTCGGATTTGAATATCAATTCGGTTTCGTTACGTCACTTTTTTTCTCTTTACGTCTTCGAAAATGATTTTTTATCGAAAATAATGATGGGAAGTAGCGTTTGCTGGGCGATTCTATTGGATAAGTTTCAACAAAACTTTCAAAGGGATTACTATTTATTTTTTCAATTAAAAATCGATAATTAATGTTTGGGATAAATAAAAATGTATGGGAAATTTATCGATTTTGGAACAACGATTGCACCGGTCAATTAGCGCGAGACACGTTGCTTGATGACCTCCCGATTGAGCCTTGCGTATGAATGGGATGCACGTACGATTACCGCATCGAAACGTATAAATCTCGCGTACCCTACATCGAGCCAACGTCAGGGATTTGTTATTTCGAGCTCGCAGCGTCATAGCCACGTACGGTTTAGCCGGACGGCGTCACTCGTCACAATCCCCGAATACTAAATTTTTCATCGAGTATCCTTCGATCATCTGACTTTTGATTCGAAAAAACATAAATATATATGTGTGTGTGTGTGTTTTTTTTTATTTTCTATTTTTTATTTATATATTAATATAAATACAACAAAAATATATATTTATGATATATATATACTATATATATATTATTAGAATAATATATATATAATATATATAAAACAAATATTAAATATATATATTTATATATAAATATATATAAATATAAATATAAATAAATATATATAGCGAGTTTCTTTCGATATAATATATGTATATATTAGAATAAAATATACATATATTATATATTATTAGAATAATATATATATAATATATATAAAACAAATATTAAATATATATATTTATATATAAATATATATCAATATAAATATAAATAAATATATATAGCGAGTTTCTTTCGACCTTGACGCCTCTAACGGCAACTTTGAAAACGTTATGACCATAGTAATTCCACCTGGAAAGTCTGAAACCTTCCACAACTGAATCGTGATTTCGTTGGTGTCCAATGATCACTTTCGACGTTTCGCCCAAAACGGGATTCGTTGAGGATTGTCACGAGGATTGTCAAACATGGAGGACACTTTTACGAATCGTCTCCATCATCGTACGATACCCCAAGGTTCATGCTTCGTAACGGTGAATCCCGTGGACAAACGTCACTACGATGGTCATATCGAAAACCGTTGAATTCCCGAATCACTCGCGTTTTCCATTCACCCTGATGTCACGCACGCGCCGGATGCCCGCGGCGTTTCGAGATACCGTAATTTTTGTTTTTTTTTTTCTTTTTTTTTTAAATGATCGATCGAGCTTATCGTCACGGATTTCGAAAACAATTTGATTTTGGAAATAAATAAAAATAAAAGTAAACCCAAACGAACCCAAAATAATTCTATTTTGGAAATAAATAGAAATAAAAATAAACCCAAACGAACCCAAAATAATTATATTTTGGAAATAAATAGAAATAAAAATAAACCCAAGTGAACCCAAAATAATTTTATTTTGGAAATAAATAAAAATAAAAATCAACCCAAGTGAACGAAAAATAACTCTATTTTAGAAATAAATGAAAAAGAAAGTAAACCCAAACGAACCCAAAATAATTCTATTTTAGACACAAATAAAAAAAAAATAAACCCAAACAAACCCAAAACAACTCTATTTCGGAAATAAACAAAAATAAACCCAAACCAACCCAAAATAATTCGATTTCAAAAACAAATAAAACAAACTCCGTTATCGTTAAATTCCAATATCGTGTACGCAGGTGGGATTCCTAAAAAAAATTTTGAATTCCATTGAAATTTGAATTGAACAAACAAAAGGGTTTTATTAGCTTGGCACGTTTTTGCCAGCATTTTTGGCATTTTCATATTTTTCGGGTTGTCGTTTCGTCTATTTTCATATTTTTCGGGTTGTCGTTTCGTCTTTTTGTTCGGAGTTTTGGGTGGTGGGAAGGGGTGTGTGTGTGTCGAAAAGCGCGAGAAACACGAGGGTACACGAGAACAGGACGAGAGAGGGAAGCGAGCGAAGAGGCGGGATGAGTTTGAGGGTGAGAGGGGCGGGGGGGGGGAGGGCAAGGGGGTTGCTCCGGCTCGCCGGCAAAGCAAATTATTCACACTCAAACGACTCCATTTCAATATCGGGCAGAGCCCAGGGACAAAAGAAGGGCGAGATGCCTGTCTCCCTCCTGCTTTCGCTTTTACCATCCCCTATATACGTATTCCTACTAATACCTTCACTCAGCTTTACGTGTATGCTTCCTAGCTGCTGTTACGGTTCTCCTGATTTTCCTGTGTGTTCGCAGCCTGCCCCTCTCGCCTGGCTTAACTCTCTGTCTCTCTTCCTTTTTCTCTCTATTTCCAACCCCACCAGTCACCGTCGCAAAGCTGAGCTAAAAAAAACAACAACTCGAAAACTTCGAAACTCCACCGGTAATCATCGACTTTCATCATCTTCTTTGGAACTTTGGAAAATAGGGTTATCAAGGGTTCTTTTTATAAAAATGTTTTTATAAAATGTTTTTAAATAATTTTTTATAAAAATGGATTTCTTTTAGGAGTCATAGGGTTCGTTTTTTTAAAAAATGATCGATCGAGCTTATCGTCACGGATTTCGAAAACAATTTTATTTTCGAAATAAATGAAACTAAATGTAAACCCAAACGAACCCAAAATAATTCAATTTTGGAAGTAAATGAAAATAAGAATAAAGCCAAACGAACCCAAAAACGTGATCAACGTAATCGACGTTTTGTCGTTTCGGTTCATAGTCCACCCAATATCTTCTCGTAGTTTGCGGTTCCCTAGCAGCTGCATTTCAAAAACGGAATTTCTGATATTTTTTCCCTGATAAGAGTTTTCCTGATAAGGATTATTTTATATTATTATTATTACCGTATATTATCATTATTTATAATATATAACAATGTATAGTATAGTATATAATATATATTATAAATAATAATATAGTAGTATAATATATAGGAATAATATATTATATTATACTATTATTAATATAGATAAAATAGACACTTCCTGGATTGTAATTTTTCGTAACGGCTATTTCAAAATTTCGGGTTCGGGTAGGAAACCCAAACTTTGAATGACCAGAAGGCCCAAAACTCCGAATTTGAATACACCGAGACTTCTAATTTCGTAAACTTTTGCGTTCGTTTGGGTATTGTTTAAAATCAAGAATTTAAATTCAAACTAACGAACCCAAACAAATACCGTAATCCTTAACGAAATTTGTAGTTTCGGACTATAAAAATTCGGAATTTTGAGGCTTCTGGTCAATCCGAGTTCGGGTTTTCTACCCCACCCCTAAATTTCTAACTATTCCAATTCACAAATTTGTGTATTGGAATGGTTAAAAATTTATATTATTATTTTATAATGTATAAAATATATTATTATATATTATAATATATAATACTATATTATAATATATAATACTATATTATAATATATAATAGTATATTATAATATATAATATTATATTATAATATTATTCATTTTTCTTCGAAATTGTAAACTGCATCAACATTTAGTAATTTTTCCAAAATTCTATTTCAGACACCCCCCCCCCTCCTCCTCACCCCAAGAGAAAAAAATTAATTTTTCCGCCACATATCGAATTTTCGTTAGAGGCTCAGTGCCTAAAAAATTCTTCAGCAATCGAGCGATAGTTTCGCGGAGGATCGTGGCGCGCTCGTGCACACAGCGGTGGTGAAATACCGCAGGCGGGACTCTCGAAGCACAGGTTCGCCGGTATATACCCCGTAATTGAATATATTTAAGCGGGCAGGGACGGTTGTGGGGATTCTCGGCTTACCGGAGGCGAGACCTCCTGCGAACGTCTCTGAACGTATTTCTCTCCTATACGTCTGGGAGCATACCGTAAAACGTATACTAGCAGTCCCACGGGTGCACTCTCTTTTTCTCCATGGACTAGCCAACGTCTGCATGTAAACTGGATTAATCGTCTATGAAGGGGGAAAAAAAGCTTTGGCTTTCTACACGCTCCGTACAATCTATATTCCTCGTAGTTCACCTCCCCCCGAACCCCAGATATGCCCAAAGGGCTTTCTCGACTTATCTCGTACGGAACCCACAACCCGATCATCAACGGCGAACCGTATCATATCGAGCAAACCCCCCTCCCATCTCCCTCTCCACGATATACCTACCTTGTTTTTCCTCACGCATCCGCGATCGCCATCCCCTCCGGAAATAATCCCGATAACTCTGCCTCAATTCACGGATTAAATTGACTCGCTGAAACTCTCAATTTTGTTCCGTCTTGTTCCGTATCTCGATCCATCGATTCGCGTATTTTCATTTCTTCCTTTCGTCCATTTTTCATTTTTTTTTCCGTTGGGGTTTGTAAAATTTATTATTATTGTTGTTATTGTTATTTGTTTCAAGTTTAGAATCTTGTAATTTTATTACTATCATTGTTATGTTTTGCTTAACAATGATAAGGATAATTGATAACAATTATTTGTTATCGAATGAACGATAATTGATAATAATGACAATATTCATAATAATGATAATAATAATAGTAACAGATCAATACAACATTTCCAAACCCAAACAAAAGATTATTATTGTAAATATTCTTTTTTAATATTATTTTGTCAATTTTTACATTTTTTTGGTATTTTGATATGTTTTTTTATTATTGTTGTTATTATTATTATTATTATTATTACGTTTTAATGACCCGGCGATTGCAACGCAAGACGGGATTACCTCGATCGTTAGATAACGCTTCGATACCTTGATTTTATAATCGACTAGGTGTGTAGCATACGCGCTGAGAGGCAAAAGTCATTGTGCAAACCACGCGTATAATAGACGACCCAATTATTGACGTTCGGTTGGATGCGTGTCCGGCATGGCAAGTCTCCGTGGCCAGACGAACGGCCGGATTCTTTTTTTTTCGGCCGCGAACCTTGTAACGTCCACATACGTAGGTTAGTTCATTATGCGTGGCGTTGGGTTTAAGTAGATGTGGAGAAGGATGTTTTTTTTTTAGTTCACTTAAGATTGTTTTTCGTCGAGATATTCGATTTTTATCGTCCGTACGGCCAAATGAAACTTTTTGCACGGATCATCTTCGGTGAAAAATCCCTACAATACTTCCTTCTCGAATCTACCGTTTAACTCTTCTCAGGACCCAATTTAGCCGTGCACGCTTTTGA
>JAPYZJ010004866.1:0-12693 GCA_030522765.1 Ophioninae sp. B BG-2022a
AGAACACACAAAAAAAAAAAAAAAAAAAAAAAAAAACAGAGATGGACCAGCCTCAATTCATCGACATAAATCTACGACAGTTACTCTTTTAGAAGTAACTTTATAAACAAGTGTACGGTCTCAGTGGTATAGCTAAACAAATCGGCGAAAAAGTTTTCTACATCTGTCGACACACCTTATTAACTAAACGAAATCTGTTCCTGATTAGATAAAAAATATAAATTCAAATTACTCAATTTCTGATGTATTTTTTGTTGCAAGTGCCGACGACGAAAAGCCCGGTCTTCCTTAATGAAAGTTGATAATATTTCGTTGAGCCGTGTCTCCTGTATGTCCCAATACGGGGATAATTCGTCCTCGAATTACCCTATATTGCTGACGTTTGTTTGATATTATTTCACCATGACTTCTAGCCGAGAAAGCAGTCGCACGAACCAGTGCTCGAGTCAACCGGTGAAATGGGACTGTCGAGACAATCAGCACTGAACGATCGTTACTTCGACAAGGAGAAGCAGCGTAGTCGGAGTTTGGACAATCTGTTGCAACAAGAAGTCGTTCAACAGTCACCGAGTAAACTGGCTAATCTGGGTCTTTCCTCGTCGAAATTGAACGAAAGATATCACAGTCTTGAGAGGATCGGGGAAGCTAACGCGGTCACGAATGTCGAGTACATGAGCAGCATCGAAGTAACACAGGAGAGAAAATATAGTAGAATAACGAGAACAACGGAGCCGAACATAGCGGAGGAGGAGGATTTGACGATTGACTTTGAGTATCCGGATATACAATCGGTCAGTCAGACCGGTCGATCGGAGGAGGATAAGAATAGTTATGTGAGATCGCAGACGCGATTTATCAAGTCCCAGTATCCAGGTAAAGACAGTTTTCAAACTCCTAAGTAGACCTTGCGTCGATTCGATGTTTTCCGAGCTCGTAGACATACCGATTGATAAAGAATTGAACATTGTACCAACAGGTAAGAGAGCACTACCGGGTAGCCAATCGAGTCGCGCTTACATCGAGAAGAGCGAGTACGGTGTCAAATCGTCAGCCATGTCGGACACCAGTGAGGCACCGTCTCTCGCGTCTCACGTTAGAAGGGTCAGGGTACCGAGTCAGGCATCCGATGTTGATCAATTTTTGGACGAACTGTTCATGCCAGTTTTGGACTGTAACTTGGACGAACTGTCGGATGCCAGAAGTCTCGCGGCTAGCATTAAAGGAACCGGAAAGCGCCGCACCGAGTCACGTTCCAGATACAAAGGCAGCGGGACCAGCGCCGATGAGTCTTCGAGCTCTGTTGGCCAAACATTCGGTCGTGAGGATTTTCCGACCTCTCGGGTGATAAGTGTCAAGACAAGAGGACGAGAACGTGAAGAGATCTCGAAACGGAAAGCGGCAAATATGGATGGTCCTTTGGATGTATCTTGCAGGAACGCGGGCCCCTCTCAGGAGTCTCTCGATGACTTTTTGAATTCTGTTATTGGGAATTGTGAGCTTCAACGGAACATGACGGCTCACGAAATATCCAGCAAGATAAAGGGAGGTGGAAACATGGACATTCCGAATCAAAACACTGCATTCAACTTCAGTCCTCTGTCGCCTGGTATAATGTCACCGCCCATGATGATGCCCATGTTCAATCCCCAACAGCCATTACCAACTGCCCAGAATCCGAGTTTGAACATGGGCTCGGGTTTTATGCCGATTCCTATTTACAACATGCAGGGTATGAATCTGCCGCAATATCAGAACGCGTCGACTAATCAGGGCAATGACATGGCGGTATATCAGCAAAATCTTCAGCGCGCATTTCTTCAGAGCGCTATGGCTCAAAATATGCAGATACAGCAGCAGCTTTTGGCACAGAATCAAGCCCTTCAGCAACTTCTCGTGCAAAATCCCCAAAATTCTGGGGGCCAGACGACCGCAGGATTTGCCGATAGCGAGCCAATCGCAAAGTCGCCGATTCATTCTTCAACACCGACGAGCTCAAGGCAGGAAGTTGTGACGGTTAAAGCTCAGGTTCACCGATCTCAAAGCCCGCCTCGAATGAGCCTCGACTCGGGAAGAAAATCGAGCGCGGAGTACGGCCGAAAGATAAGCACCGAGAGAAAACCCCTTGAGAGAAAAACTTCGACTAACGCCGGTGAAACAAAGAGATCGAGCTCTGGCAGGACCAACGTTGCCACTAACTTTACGAACGTTCTTAGCGAATTGAAGAATCGTAAGAGCAGCTTTGATAATAACACTAATGATGTGATTTTTAATGGTAAAGGTGTACCGCCACCACCCCCCATGCCCCCACCTCTCGAGTCCCACGATCCTTCCGAATCTCGACCATTTTTGGATCCTTACGGACGGGCCAAAACCGTCAGAATCGGTAAGTGGAGATGGCCGCCACCCAGCGACACAAATGAACCTCCGACTCAGGATACTTTCATGGAATTCAAAATGCGACAACATCATCAGCAGAGAAAAATAACCCCGCAGTATCAGGAGTACAATCAGTCTATTGATGAGCGCAACACGGAAGGTAGCGTCGATTGGGAAGAATTCGAAATTGAGCATGGCGGCAACGAGGAAAGAGAGATTCACGCAACCAAACACGACAACGAAGGCTTAAAGGACGAAGGCGATAAGAAAAAAAAGAAATCCAAGTGAGTGTCCCGATAACACTACCACATTTCTCGACTTTTATAGGAAGAAACAATTGATAAGCAAAAATGGCGGAATACGTAAGTAAAGAGTCATTAATAACGGTGGGTATGATTTGTTGTACCAATCGAGCAACATAGATTAACGGAACGAACATTGAATCGCGGGCTGATATTACCGATTCAAAGGACATTTTCCAAAAAGTACACATTGCCTACTGATTGCACTTGTTCTTGAACATTCTATATACACCATTTGTAACGTTGAAACTCTATACTAATCACGTTCGAAGCAAGCCTGTACGAAAAGTGCTAAAACTTTCTTTACAAACTGTCTCCACTTTTTGTATTTTGTAAAAAATTTAAATTCTTTATTGTACATTTTCCCTATTCAGGGGGTTTCTTCGGGAATACTCACAAAAAATACTGACTAGAATAAACTTGTACTATCCCTGTGTGTAAAATTCTTACATGCCGAATCGTCTCTTCGTCGTTCACTGTTCTCTCCCTCTTCCATTAGTAACCACGTCTATTTGGAATTTCATTTTTTTTCGTTGCCATTTTGTTTCTCCGTGTCCTTAACCCGTAATGGTCACTGGGGGTCCAGTGGAACCCAGACAAGTTTTTTAGCGAAGTAACGTAGAAAGGTCGATTGAGAATCGAACTTGTGCTATCACATGTTGTTGTCTGAACCAACTCCAACACTATTTAATCGATGGAGACTGTCAAAATGGCGTCAGTTCTCTTGCAGTTCGCAAATAGTGATCATGAAAATTATATATTTTCTTGAAAATATACTATTTCAAGAGTTACATAACGTAGGTTTTTTTCCATATCGCAAACATCAAAATATGTATAAATTTCAATAAAAATTGGGTTTTTTTGTCGTATTTTTCTTATTGTTATTTCGCCATATGAAAATTTAAAAACGAAAGACAGAACGATTGTGTTACTTAAAAAACATATTATATAGAATACTCGTGTAAGATATGCGGAAATAAAACAAGCAAAACGCAAATAGCAACAAGTTTTCGGCGTGGGGTCCACCATATCGCATGTGACCATTGCGGGTTAATGGTTTGACGTGGGCCTCACAGTTTTTCGGCAGTATGCCCGTTTCTAGTAATCAAAGTTATCTGCATAGTGTAATTAAAGCAAATACCCGAATTATGATTCAACTCTCTAAAAAATTATCGAATTTGAGTTCTTGAGCTACACAAGCACACGAACAAACATACTTTCTTCAGAATACGTCTATTTAATTTCTTTATTGTAGAATCTCGAAATGGAAGGTGAGACTCTGGCGATTGGGATCAGTTGAGGGAGAACACGCGGGATCAGTGATATAATATAAAATCTTTATTATTGAACTAATTGTAACGCTCGCAGTCAGCTCGTTGGACGATACGCTCTGCGTATCTCGATCGCGATCGAAAACATTTTCGATGCTTCTAACGTACGTTAGAAGCTTCTAACGTACGTTAACTTCTATTCGTTCGTTAACGGTTTTTCGGCTAGTCCAGTCAAATTACGGCTAAAAATGGGAAAAAGACACTAAATTTGACTTTTTGGAGACTATGCAGGATCGATAGGGGGATGTATTCTGAGCATATATTCCAATTTGAGGGATTCTGGGGAGGTCAGCGCAAGGTCATTTCGATGAAAAGGCGTTCAGTTCGATATTTCGAGAACGGTTAGTGTTAGGCAAAAAATTATAGAGACCTTTTCTCTTCTAAATTAAATTTACTAACTTTTTTTATCTGAAATTCTTTTTTTATCATCAATCATTTTCAATGTATCACTTCAGAAAGGCAGAAATTTTACTGTTTTTTTGTCACTTTCTCCCCAACCGTTCAATTTTATTAAATTTTACCGATGATCAGAGTGTTAGATTACTTATGAGTCCTAATTAGATCTAAGTGTTAGTCTTAAACTTTTTTCTGTAATGCCAATACCTTCGGAGTTATATATTACTTTGCCGAGCGGGATAAGAATGTGAATAAGGATTACAAAAAGAAGTAAATATATAATTGAAACTGTTTCACACATTTATTGATAAAAAAAATAGGCCATACAATTCGTAAAATTGAGCGCCCGAGGTCGATGGAACTGATTACCCGTCCATCGCGCGCAGTGTGCAGAGGCCATAACTCCGAAGGTATTGGCATTACAGAAAAAAGTTTAAAGAAAAAGTTGTTCATAATTAAAAGATCTAACACTTTGATGATTAGTAAAATTTAAGAAAATTGAACGGTTGGGGAGAAAATGGCGAAAAATAAAAAAAGGGAGAAAAAGAAGTAAAATTTTTGCCTTTCGATCCTCCATAGACTACTAGCACGAACCTCGGTTCGCTCGCTGCGAATGTAAACAAAGGTCTCGAAACCACGCTCGACTCTGAATCCTACATTATTATTCGTATAAAGTGCAATACATTAAATGTCACGAAAATGTAAAACACGGCGGTTTAAGTGCACCTTCAAAATGTATTATGTATAATACAAACGAAAAAATGCCTTGGTTGTCTAGGTCCGGATTTGAGATCGGTGGTCACAGGCCGTCACCGGGTAGTATTGGAAAATTAAAACTTAGTTCCGAAATGCGACAGCGTTTGGAGAAAGTAACTGCAAATCACAGTGTCAGATCGACTAAAACAACAGAGAAGCCAGCCTTGCCGCGTGAGGATGGCAAAATAAAGAGACTCGAGGACAATAGGAAATTATTATTGGAACAACAATTAGCCGGAAGATGGGACGATTATGCATCTGCTGGAGACGACATTCAGAGCGTTACATCAAAAGGCACTACCGATATGATGACTCAGGCTCAAGTCGTCAAAACACAGATCGAACGAATGGAAAGACCCGTACCACCACCACCGCCAGTTTCACCACCTCAGCCACCCAGTCCCAGAGGTGGAAGCGTATATAGCAACAGGTACGAACAAATATAGATATTTTTCTTCCTTGCAGATTAATCATTCGATTGAGAAACAGCAAGACTCTAGCCGTCAAATTGCAGCAGAAACTTCACAGTCAGAATCGTCAACGATTCGTGCAAATTGTCAACCAATTTTTTGCGAGTACAATAGAAGGACCAGGTATTCTTCTTAGAAGAATTGTTCAGCATATTTTTATAATTAGAGACTTTTTTATTCTTATTTTTGTACAAATGGAGACGAGAGCCAGCCTTCGAAATAGTCTTAAAATGAAACACCTCCAGTAGCGGACAAACTTTGCGTGAAATATGAGACCTGGAACGAAAAACCTAATAAAAATGCATACACTATTAGGCTTAGAAATACGTAGACTTTACGTTTGATCAAATTTTGTAAAAATAGTACATAATTGTCAAAAATAATCGATTTTTTGCTAAAAAATAAGCAGGAGATTGTTTATAAGGTAATTACATCGAATCGAAGAACATCCGCGTGTTTCTATGTAGGAGATCATTGTGAAGCTGCTGTCAAAATTTCCACCTGATCTGTGAAATCGTATTGAAGTAAATAACGTAATAAAGTAATAAAGTACAATAAATCCGAGCGGTATCCGGAGCAATGATTATGTGAGATCGCAGCTGAAAGACCTTGAGAGATCATTATGGATTTTGGGAGCCGGACGTGAAGAACTGTAACTTTTTCAGTCACACGATACTTTGATACATGATTAAGGAAAATTAACCCCATAGATAAATATGACAATTTTGCCTTTGAAGCGGTTCGGATTTGAACAATCGGCATTTAACACTCGTCAAAAGTTTCTTAGCACACGCAACATACACATCGTTCACACTCTCCAACGAAGACCGGCTCGCGAAAATAGTTTCAATGGATATATATATCGGATTTGGAAAATAATATTCCGATGCGAGAACTTTCATTACAATAGGGAGTGTCTCCTCGTGCGATCATCGGACGAAGACGTGTGTTTTATTAGTCCGAAAAGCGGCTGAGTTCGCGCCATATATCTTGTAACGCCCATTAGCTAGATCCGGACATATACAATATCTATAATCTTCGTTGTCTATCGCCTTTCGTTGTCTCGATTGGTCGTCTAGTATTTTTACAATCACGCCCGCCAGTTCAAAAAAATCCTAAGAACAAAAACTCGAGAAAACGAGCTTTAAAGTTTTCGGTAAATAAAAGTTAATTTTCAACTACTTACGGTTGTAATACGCTAATCAGCTATTCCTGCGCCATAAAATAAGCCTTCTCCTTCCTCAAAAGAGTCATTCTGATGAAGTTGCTCGAGTCCACAGGCCGTGCGAGCTTCTTTGCTGGAAAAGAACGTACGCCGATTTTCCCTCTCTATCCGTTGCGCGTCGACGTTATCGGCAAACATCTTGCAAATTTGGCCAATTTTCAAATCCAGTAGCTGCATAGTATTTAAAACTGTAGAATAACCTTCGTTGAACATTCCTGCAGCCATATGAGCAGCATTTTGAACGATTTTTCTGCCGGAATTCAAGTGATTCGAGTTGACGCGCCATGATTCGTTTGAATTTTGCGTATGCCCGCCTAATCATCGCGTCAAAAGGTTGTCGTTTGAAAGTTCTTCGTAGATTGGACGAATGCTCCCATTCGTCCAACTAATATTCCAACCGTCCAATACTAATATTCTCCACATTTTCGTCAAACGATCGAGCAGGATGTTTGAAAGACGGAAGAGAATTCGCGGCTTCAGCCTTGCGCCGTTCACACCAGCTTTGGGCGCCAGACGGACAATTCTCGTGGCGAGGAGATTTATTGCTCGAACAATAATGATTTAACGTTGCCATGGTAGCTTTTTTCATATTTTCGACACAATGAATATTTCTCCTGATTGTCAAGCCATAATAAATTGTTTGGGTTGTAAATTATTGGGATAATATAATGATAAAGCGTTCTATGGGTTATAGGTGAAGTATATAGCACGTCTACGAATTCAAAATATTGTTTGGAATGATCGTCGAACCGTTTCAGGTGCATAGTTCGGAGTTGTTCGAGCGAGGGAAGGGAGCGCGAGCCCCAGCCGCCCGAGCTCTCGTATACGTGCTCGATACCCCACTGCGTTCAGTCCTGTATCTTTGCGAATATTTCGAATTGGCCTATATAACTTTGCCCACACATTCTTACATACGTAAGGAATATATTTAAGCAATGAAAAAATCGATTTTCTGAGCGTTCGAAATGAGGACCCACCCTTGAACGGATGACGGTATGTAGTTTCTTTGGGTTAGTTGGTGAAATATTGAAAATAGTATCATACATCTACGAAACCAATGTAACAGGTGGATATCTCACCCGGGCAACAGTACGACGGGGAAGTTCTTAGCTCGTGTCAGGTCCGGACTTGGCTCGTTTCTTTCAGTTAATCCGACCGAGTTTTTACGTTGCACATTATGCCTGACTACTTTCTTGGTCATAGCTCGCTTGTTCCTGGATCAGTACCCGACGACGTTCCGAAAAACTCAGCGACGGATCGGAAGTAGGGAATAGTTTCTTTCCTCGACCAAAGTTCCTACGGGAACACAACGGATAGTTCACTAAGAAGTTTTCCCGAATTTTTGCCATACCGAAAAACTAATCATGAAAATGTTTGGTCCCATCTTTTTAATCTAAACGAGCGAAATAGAAAAACTTATAGTCTAAAGTTTGGAACTAAAGATGAACAAGTTTAAAATTGCATAAATGTTTCCATTGAGATACATTTCATACAAAATAGTGGATTACAAAAGGATGGCTTGCTCCTACGAATCCTTGTAGAAATTGCCTTTTTTAAGGTGGCCTTGGCTTTGCGTACCTATAATGTACATTAACACTGTAGTAATGAAAAATTTTGCGTGGACGATTTGTAGCCAGACCGGGTTATCCCAACCGCGGAGTCCTCCAGCCCCGGTGGAGCCAAAGATCCGTGAGACGAGCAAAGACCGCGCTTCTCCGGACTCGGACGGTAACGAGAGTTTTACAAAAAATCAGCACGACACGTTTAGCCAGAGTCGCGACATACTCGTGTCCCAGCAACATTTGCGAGAAAATCACGAGCATCGTCTCGATTACAACGAGGCAAGCAGCAGTGCCCACCGATCGATCGAACAGAAGGCTAAAGAGCTTTATGGCAAAGACAGTACGGACATGGGGAGTACGACGCGGGGTGATCACAGTTTCGACTTTGATTCTCGTCGTGATCACAGCGATGTAATATTTGATCCAAAGTTTGCTCGTGACATGTTCGACAGTACCAATTCTAAACGGGATGCATTCGGAATAACGCGAGATCTGTCACCAAAATCGCGGGACAGCTTCGGTATGCCCTCGTCCCGTGAATTCGGAGTCGTGGCAAATACGCGTGAATCGTTCGTCGTGGCGCGTCACAGTTTCAAAACGCTGAACAACGAGAACGATCGACGGTCGAGCGTCGCGTCGACGCATCGCACCGACAAAATGGAAAGAATCGAAATCGAAGAATGGCCCGAATTCCTGCGTCCCCTTTTGCCACCTGCGGAAAAACCGGAAATCGAGAAGGTTCAGGAGATCGTCGATACGAAGCTCTATCCGCTCAGTACGAGCGCGCATTTCACCTACAATCGGGTCACGTGGGCATTGAGAGTGAAAAAAGAGGTCTTCAGTCCGAACGAGGCACTCGCCAGTCCTCTCGCCCTTCATCTAGTTTTTTGTCAGATCGCCTACGACGTTTTAGCTACCTCGAACATCAGGATTACCAAAGACGATCGTCAGAGCATGCTCAAGTTGCTCGACAATTATGGAGTGACCCTCGACAACCTGCAGAGCACTCAGCACAAAATAACCATTAAAAAGAACGTTGTTGACCTCGCAAAACAGTGGCCCCTTTACTTCGCAAGGATATTTCCTATTTCGGTAAGTCACTCAAATATTAATCTCCGAATCGAATACAAAGATCGTATTTTTCGGTGTACAAACAGCACAAACAGCATGGAAAATCTTTGGTGATTTCACTCAAGGTAGTCCTATCGGGGTGGCTCGATCCATAAGGTTTACATGATTTTTTTAAACATTTTCAATTTTAGCATAATTAGTTATTCCGTTGAAATTTCAATGCCACTAATCGACCTAATTTCCGAGTAATTAATATTTGGAAATTGGAATTTCCCAAGGTAATTTTACTTCGGCAGGTCGAAAAAAGCCAACATCCGGTTACTTCTGTGATATACAATGTATATCACAGAAAATCCATGAAATTATTACAAAAAATGAGATTTATATTTATGAAATACGTAAAAATCTAATAGACTAACAAAAAATATGATTGTCGAACAATTTTGTAAGTTATACTGATTTTAATATAAAATTTCGAGTAGCGATACAGCATTTACGACATAATATCGTGACATCGAAGGAACATGGCAATACCGCGTCAGCTGAGTACGCCCGAAAATGCGCAAGAAAAAAAAAGCAACGTTGCCACATGTAAATCTAATAAAAGACAACAAATAATCATTGAGTCAGTGCAATGGTGATTAACCAATGACTTCACGATTTACAATAAGCTGTCGACCAATCTTGTTCGCTTGGATAAGCATATTGAATATTAATTAACTTTAACTGATATATTCGGAATCTCGGAAAATCATCATTTAGACGTGTTTATCTGAATGACTAGTCCGTGTCGAGAGGACTACCTTAAAAAACCGTTTGTGTATCTGCTTTAACTTCAGTCTCAAAATCACGCTAACCGAATATCGCAAAATTCAATTCCAACCATATATTTCACGATAGCCGTTTCAACGAGAACCGATAGCACGTTAATCAAAGCGGCTCACTCGATCGAATATCTTTCGAAGCTAATAGCTGCTTCCATGAACCCTAATAATTTCAGATCGGCCCTCAACATCCGGAAGCCCAACACATCGCTGTTTCACATCATGGATTACGCATAATAAAGAGAAATCCCTCGGGGGATCTTATAATACTTGAGACTCTTCCGCTTGAGGACGTTGTATCGGTCGGCTCAACAAGAGCCGGTGTATGTACTTTGCAAATAGCTTCGGGTGTACGGCTCCCACTGCACACGACACGAGCGCCACAGCTGGCGGAAATGATCGGCAATTTCATCAGAGTCGTGAGTTTATTATATATTTTCCCTCAAATACTTGGCGTAATTCGAAGAAAGATGGTCACGGTTTCTCTTGGTCGTTCTATTTCAAAAGTTATGAAATTAGATATCAAGAGTATATATATAACAAAAAAATACATATTTATATTTTTATTTAGTAACATGTTTATTATAAATGAAATTTATAATAAAATAATTTGTTTACTCCAGTGGTACGCTCGTTGAAAAAGATATATTATAAAACACTGCTGTGGCCATCTTTCCTACACTATTTCATATAAGATGGCCATATTACTTTAATCATCATATGATGGCCGTAGAGGTTAAGTGAGATGGTCCTCTGGAGGAATCATAAGTGCTTCATACTTCAAAGGCTGTCCTTATTTTTTCCAATAAAATATTATTAAAGTTGCTAATATTTAATTGGGCCGTATAATATTTATTGGAAGTTCGTTGCTTCATTTCTCCTCTATGGTTATTTGTCCGCGAATTACTTGAGCTTTGTATGGTAGTCAAGAAAATTCATAGATGTCGAGAAATAATTGTTGAATCAATAGTATGAATAAAGATGGCCCAAAATCTATACGGATAATAATGAAAATTAAAATGCGATTAATGAAGATAAATTAAATTTTTTTACGACTTCTAGTCTATCAGGTTTGTTATCTAGATATGTTGATTTTATATATTTATTACATTATTTGATTAATGATATTATTCTTACTCTGGAATTATACTTATTTCGGCTGAATTTTCATTTCATTTGGCAACTTTAGATTAAGATTTGAATTTGCAACTTTTTATTATCATTATTGACAGCAAGAAAGATTGACAATTATTTTTATAACAGACTTCTATTGTTGGCATCTTACTTTTCATTTTTTATATTTTTTTTACGATATTGAATACGATATTTTGACGACGTATTAGGTGTACTAAAAAGAAATTCATGTTTTTTGCAATAGACGGCTTTAGCTATCTATATTTCGCGTTGTACAGAGTCCGATCTCGTTACAGAAGACGGCATTAGAAAGATGAAATTTCGTATTAAACAAACTTTTCCGATAGTTTGGTTATTGGTTGGCTCGGTTTGTCATTGTTTGACTCCAGATAATAATGGCTTTCTTCTCGATGCACCTAATATTAACTACCAGCTTTTACCCGCGACGTTGTCCGTGTGGATCTTAACATTTTTGTGCAAATATTTGCCAACCCCTTGAGGGATAATTTTTTTTAAAGCCAATAGGCTGATGATGACTTGAATTGTTTATGAGCTTTCCTTTCAAAGAGCTACAGAACTCCCATATAAAGTTTCACTCCCTGCTTTCCCCATTAAAGGTTGATTTTCTAAAAAAAATTCCGAATATTCGACATTTTTCGTTTTTGACAAATTTCCTAAAATATTGAATTATATTATTATATAAACAGTTTTCTATTACTTCATAATAGTTATATTTTACTTGGTCATTATAATTATGAAGATATTAGATTCGAAGATATTAGATTCGAAGATATTAGATTAGAAGATATTAGATTCGATATTATTGAAATATTTTCTGTGACATCATATTCGCTTTAATATATGTATCTTTTGTTCATGTTTTACAATATGGTGAATTTCTGCATTACACTAGATTGCATTACATTATCATGATTTGAAAAATAGTAGACTTTTTGAGTGACACTAGTGTTTTTTGTATTATACTCCATTGTATTTCACTACATTTCAGTTTTTTCCATGCATTAAGAATCATAATTTTATCGTCACATTATTTTTATTATTAGGGGAAGGTGGGGTAAGACGGGGTAGCGAGGTAAGATGGGGACCATGCCAAAACCGATGATACAAAATCGCTGGAAAATTTATGTTGACGCCATCTGACGGTATTTAGCAGAACTCGTTGGTGTCGCAAGAAGTTTGGTCCATGGTATGGACGTTGCGTCTTGACACGTTTTTTTTCTAATTT
>JAPYZJ010004867.1:0-12691 GCA_030522765.1 Ophioninae sp. B BG-2022a
TTTTTGGCAGAATTTCAAAGTTGGACCATCGATTTTTGCCAATTTTTCCATACATACCCCTTTGCCTCTTTTTTTGCCATTTTTTAAGTGAACTTTCCGGGAAAACTATAAGAGATATCGATATGATTCCAACGCCATTATTTAAGTCAGGCAAAAACCTTTTCCAAATACACCAAATAAATCTCCATCGCATAGAAAAAGCCTACTCTACGACCTTTTGAAATATGGTGATTCTTGAGATTCTGGAAAGTGGCCAGGGAAAGTCGAAAAATATTTTTTTCCGTTTTTAAACTCTTAAAAGGGTCTATTTAATCGGAAATTTTCCGCTGATTACGAATATGCCGGAGTTTTTGGCGAAAGTGCAAAATTAGACTAGGAAAATGCGAAAAACCTTTCTAGAATATTTTTTCGACATTTTTCCCTAGAAATGGAGAGTTCAATGCGAACTAAATTGTGGTTTTGTCTTCAAGGTATAAAAATACATCTCATGGACCTACGATAAGACACTCAACGTCTGAATATAATAATTATTTTGAGGCTAAGCCTGCTGAACGGGCGCGGCTGATTGGCTGCCTATAAAAATTACTAACAATTAAGGGGTTGATCCGGGAACCATACATGCTTGTATCAATCGACTTAGAATTTCAAGCCCAAGTACCCATCTTACGGATAACATTCTTAGATTGGACACCCTGTAGACGTCATAAAATTGATATTTGTCTTGGCGACGTTCCAGAGTTGAAATAGCGAGCCTAAAAGCGAGGGGGGCTTTTCAGGGGAGGGGTACATCCGGGACTTGAGGCTTCTTTACAGTCAGTACGCAATTATCGTTTCCCACGGATATATATATATACATTTTCTTTACCTTTCACGCCCCCCACTCCACCCTTCTCCTCCTGCAGTCTTCGATCCCTCGTCGTTCTTATCGGGTACTCCTTCTAGAATTTTTACCTCATCGAACGAGCAAGTATTTTTTTTCGCATTTTGACGACTCGCACGTGCCGAAAGTTTAAGCTTTGTTTGGGTTTATAGTGCAACGCTGATTTTTTATTTTCACTTTGGACAATGTATTGGTACCCGCATCAACCCAAACAAACCCAAACACCAGGATCGGTCAAAACACATCCAAACTCAAATTTTTATTTTTTGATATTTTCCAATTTTTCGTGGTTTTTTTTTCATTACAAATTTTCTGTTTAATTTCCTCCGTTCATTTTTTAATATTTACGCAATAAAAAAAATTTTTTCAGAAATGACAAGAGATTTTAAGTGATTTTTAACAATACTAAAAGGTACATTTGCCGAATTTTAGGTGCAAATTTGGTTGCTACTTTTCAAAAGTATTTCGAAACGAATCAACAATTATGCATTATGTGAATAAGTATCTAATCATCCAAGGACTTAGGGAATCTCCCGGAATTGTCCAGAAATAAAAAAACAAATACAAACTCACACTCACACACTCCGTAATTCAATTTAATAAAGAAGCAACAGCAAAGATGCGACAAGAGCAAAAATACAATCAACGCGGTCACCACAAAGAGGTGGATCGACGTTCCAATATTGACTCGTTGTCGTAAGCGACCAATCTCTCTCTCTCTCTCTCTCTCTCTCACCAAAACCACAAAATTATACCGATGTTGACAATCACTTAAATTCCACGGTGATATCTTACGACCGTCGTGCAAACCCTCTTCAGCTTCATCTTCCTTGCTGACGGCGCGAGGACCGCACCCAATATTGGAGACGAAGGGAAATGCGAAGGGAGAAAACAACTTGGAAAAAATATCGTATAAAAATCGCCAGTGGCTTTCTGGGTGCCTTATCAACATCACCCTCCTCTCCAACTGTCCTCCATGCGAGATTTTCTTACAGACGTAAAATGCGAAAAGCCTGCTGATGTGCAGGGGAGCCCTGAAGTCCCCTCGATCGGATCAGCTATTTTCCCTTCATCGAACATTTACCCCCATTCAACCATTTCCCTTTCCCTTGCTCAAATGACCCGGGCAAGGATTTCGAATCAAAAGTGTCGAGGAAATGCGATCAGGGATTAAATTTCATAAATTCCAAATTCTTAAAAATTTCCAAATTATTTCTATCCACCATTGTATTGGAAACAAGTATTTTCGTTGGTAAATTATTTATCTAATATTCTGCTACTTATTCACCTTTTTTTTTGCAATAAACGGTATATGATAAATGGTTTATTCAATAATTTGATAATAATAATAATAACAATTATGAAGAATTGATCTGCAAAATGTATAAAAAAAAAATCAAACGGGAAAGGGCACCTCAATATATTTGGGTAAAAGACAGTTTTTTTTACTGAGGGAAAAATGAGTTCGCTACGAACAAAATTTTGATGTTCTTTGCAACGGAAACCAATATTTTTGGTACGTAATTATTTTTTGGATAGTTCTTATTTTCTTACCGAAAATTTCCAAAAAAAGTCATCCATTTTCGATATATTTCATTCATTTATTTATTTCTATATTTTTTCATTAATTTTATTTACATTAATTTTTTTTAATTAATAAAGTTACTTTTAAAAAAATTTATTTATTTATTTTTTTTTTTTCTTTGCGGTCCCAAAGTTTTTCGAAAAATGCTCCTTGTTTTTCTTCCGTCGAATCCAAGTTTTTTAATACGACGAGAAAAGCGGAATATGAATATGATAATAAGTATTATTTATTTCCATACATATCAAACGAGCATATATTATTCATAACGCGAACGTCCTTCGCAAGGAAAACTGCCGCTGAAACTTCTTCCTTTCCCATGCATAAAGTAAAACAACTGTCGTCAGTATGCATTACCGTTTCTGTAACGCGAGCGAGAATGAGAAAATCCGATGAACCGGAACTTGGAGTGGCGGCCGGGTAAGAATATAAACATTGGGTTTCCCTCTGTCATTGTCTTTAACCGTGGAACTCCGTACACGTATTTCCCTCTTTTACATCGAGAGGGAAAACCACGGCCCACCGATATACTGGTCTGATATAACTCTCCGGTAGATGCGGTTTTGAGCTTGAGTCGAGAGAACTTTGACAACCGATAGGCTAAGAATACATCTGTCAAAATGTCAAACCATCGAAAGCTTTCTCCTGTATCACTAATTTACTTTTATCATTCATGAATCCTAATATTATTATTCTTCGTCTTATCATTTTTATTAATATTATTATTATTCTTATTATTATTCTTATAATAATAATAATATTATATTATCAATATTATTATTATATACGGTACATATAATTGTTCAGAAATACCACATCGAGATAAAACTAAACAATGAAGTGAAAATGGAAGAATGAAAAATACAAAAAAAAAATATCAAAATCAATCAACAAAAGTAAATATAATTATAAACAAAAGACGAAGATAGACAGGCATACGAACAGACGTACAGAAACCTGCTAATAATGCTTCGACAAGACAGAAGGTGAGAAGACATTTTTGATGCTTCGAGAAATAGACAAGAGACGATGATGGCCGGAGGGTATCCAAAGGGCGCATCTATTTCAGTACCTTTGACGAATAGACGAAAAATGGTGGGGGTAAGGGAGCGAAAGAAGGATACCAAAAGGGTACATTCGTTCCTGTTCCTTTGAGAAATAGTATCCAAAAGGGAGGGGAGAGAGAGAAAGAGAGAGAGAGAGAGAGAGATAAAAAGAGCGCATCTCCGCATCCGCTGCGCACGATCGCTGCGCGCGAACCGCGCTGTTGAATCGGCGTTTCACCCCCCCCCCCCCCTTCCTCCTTTCGGATGGCGCCCCGGCGCACACGTAGTACTCCAATCCACCAGTCTCGTACGAGCTATCGTCGGGTGTGTATCATTGTCGGTTGGTGTTACTCCGGGATAAAGTGCGCGTGATATTGCGCTCGCGATAAGAAACGAAAAAAAAAAAATCTCAACCACTTTTCATCGTCATCATTTGATAATCAAAAGTCGATGCAGTTTTCGCAGAGTTCGATACGAATGTCCGATAAATCGCAACGATAGTGTCGCCTGTTTCTTTCGTGGCGGTTCTTTTCAATTTTGGGTTTGTTTGGGTTTGTTCGGGTTTGTTTGTTTGGGTTCGTTTGGGTTTGTTTGGGTTTGGGGAGAAGTGTTATTCCTCGTAAGTTCCTGGTGCGACGAGTGAGTTCGGGGTCGCAGGGATTCGAGACACATTGCGCCTGTTCACCACCCCTGGGACGATGGAGGATGACGTCCGTTGGAGAAGGTCAGTGGCGACTCGAATGAATATGGATCGGTACGAGTGAGCGGATTTTCTTCTTGTTTTTTTTTTTTTTTTTTGTTTTTTGTTTTTTTTTTTTTTTTTCTGGTTGGTGTTTTTTTTATTTCTTTTTTTTTTTATTGAAGGGTTTGGGTTCGTTTGGACCACTTGACCGGCTCGAAAATCAGGGGTTTCTGGAAACATTGATTTTAGAGGTATAAATGTATGAATGCCCGTTTGGATACACATTTTCTATAGTGGATAAAAATGCGTTGAATTTTTCGTAAAAATTGATGCTTCAATAAGTTATTAACGATGTAGTGAAAAACGTACGTGAAAACCTAACCTGTGATTCTGAGTGTGCGGTTGATCGCGAATTAAAAAAGAAAACCTTTTTTTGGGCGAATGAAAATTAATAATATTGGATAATACTTGATTTAACTTATTTTTGTTGTGGAGTTTTCGGGGGATCGGTAAAGAAACCGGTAATAAAATTGGTAACGAATTAGTAATGAAATCGAGGAGAAAATTCGTAACAAAATCGGCAAAGCTATATTATAAGAACTGAGTAAAAATATCGGTAAGAAATCAGAAGAAAAATCGGCAAAGATTTAGTAAAAAAAAATCGGTAATACAATCGGCAAGAATTAGTAACGAAATCGGTAAATTCGAGAACACCCGAGATATATCGGAGCACGTATGGATTGGCGTAACTCGAATGAAAGAAAACGTTTTACTTTTTTTTTCACCCTTAAAAAATCGCTCTCACAAACTCTTAAACTCCCCCGCTCTCCCTGTCGACATTTATACTCTTTCTCTTTTTCGTCTAGCCGAAACACAATACGAATTTATAAAAGGGCTTCGGTAATCCAATACTACGACGTACAACTCTATCATCTGCAAATGTACGATGCATTCCACGCTAAATAGTTCGATCTTTTTATTTTCACAGGAATTTATTATTATTATTTTTTAGCCTTTTTTTAAGAAGGAACAGTTTACAGTTTCGTACGTGAACTGGTATTATAATTTGGTTGATTACGAATGGATTATTGATCTGATTATATTAATTGTTTATGTTGATTAAAAAGTATGGATAAATTGCATCGTTATTATTATTTTGAAAGTATTTAAATTAAAATAAAAAGATTTTTCATGTCTATAATATAACAATTTTTTTATAGACTGTTTTTTCTTAAATTAAATATAAATATTGTTTTTTCAAAAACCAACAATGTACCTTTAAAAAATTAAGAATATAGTAATGTTATGTAAATTTCTAAAATGGTAATTCCGTTCAAAACAAAAATGTATTATTGCAATACTGAAAATTCAACTTTTGGATAGTACGTTAAAAAATGGAATAAACAATAAAAAAATCACATAATCAAGTAACCACGAAGTAGAATGGAACAAAAATAGACATTCAGGAGTTACGAAGGGAGCGAGTTGGAGAGGGAGGAAATTGTGATGAGCACGATTGCTGATGCTAGCAGGGGGATGCGCGAAGGCATTTGCAATGCTGGGTAAAATGTGCGGAGCACGGTGCTCAACGAAGTATTCGTACACGCACGGATCATCGGGATCTGCTTCACTGCAAAAGGACACATTCAGGACAGAAGAATGGCACAGTATCCTCGAAGGGAGAACGTTGGAGCCCTTTTGTTCGTGAAAACGTCATTGCGATATATATATACAAGTGTATACACCCGTGGCCAAAAATACAGACGAATTCACAGAAAAAAGCAAATATCTCCCCGAAAAAACCAATTTGTCAAATGACGTTTTGAAAAAGACAAAAATAGCTTCATTTCGATTGTTTAATCCTATTTTTGCATTGTTTTTTTGTAAACGGTACGTCATTTTGAAAATGTCGATTCGATTCGTCATTTTTCCACTTTTGTTTTTCACTTGGGCATAATCATATGTTGGGTTTCGAAAAATCGTAATGAAATAATAATCTCTTGCAAAAAATTGCAAAAATGGAAATAAAAAAGAGAAACGAAGTTGAGTTTGTTTTCTTCGAGAGGGCGTTTGGTAAATCACTTTATGATGGTCTGTCGCCGATATATTCGAGGTTTTGTCCAAATAGAAAAATCGCAGGGTGCCTAGTACTTTTGGACAAGACTGTACAAAGGGCTTTAATCGCAAGAACGACTAGGGGTGAGTTTTGGTGAGTTAGCTCTGGCGAAGGGCGCGGGTCGCTCATCTCGTCATCGTTCCTCTGCTACTGGAAATCGAAGGGTTAACCTACCACTATACTATAGAAGTACTATAGAAAAATAGAGGGAGGGAAAAACCATCAGTTTTTCAAATTTAAACCCATAAAAATGAAACAAGTAAAACTTTTTTTACCTATTTAAAAAACGTTGAGTGCTTTATAAAAATCTTGACGAAATAATTAAAGACAATTATTTTAAAGATGTAAATATTTAATTAAAAATAATTTAAAAAATGAATTATTTTCAAAAAACCATTTTTCTTTTTTTCATACTTTTCTCGGGTTTTTTTTTAACTCATGTCATTCAGTGCACTGATAATAAAAATTAACCATCCATGAGCCTGCCTTACATTTATATCGTGATGTACTTTGAAAATTTTCCCCCTTGCTCAATTTATTTCCGATGGGATATAAAAACCATGTTGAATTTTGTGCTGACGTCATAATGCAATTAGACCATGAGCACTTAGAAGTAACAAATCTTACACTCGTCTACGTGTGTGTATTAGGGTAGTCGTTGAAGATGGAGGGGAAAGATTCGAACCAAGATATGACAATTTACCAGGGATTGATATTAAGGAGTCGAAGGTGGAGGAGGAGCGATGGGCATCGGAGAGGGGGGTGGAAAAAGGATGGAGTTCGTCGAGAGCCGCGTATATCAACGTTTCCTCGATTAGATCCTCGCAGATCGTCCATATCGGGAGATTCAGCTTCCACTAATCCAACGATACGTATAATTTTGGGGAAATCGTCGTAAATCGTGGCAATCGCGATGAGGGACTATCGCAATCAATGGGTTGATATTGAACCACCATCGGAACGAATTCTTGCAATCGAGTCGAAAATTATTTATATACATATATATGAAAATAAATTACTCGCACGAAATTATTTCTTCGTTTAATTTCACTATGAATCAACTTTATGTTTTTAGGCAAATTTAGGAATTTTAGTAGTTTTCTTCGAGTATTCGGGGAAATAAATAATTTTATAAATAACTTGATATTGTAATTTTATAAATATTGAAGAATTTGGTATCTCCGATGAGGAATTTCGTCAACCATATATGTTCTCCTCTTTCAGGGTACTGAAAAACTAAAATATTTTAGCATTTCATATATTTACTATATTTTATTGATAATAATTATAATTAATATAATAAACTGTTATATTTTAAATAAAATATTTTAAAAATCGTATGTATAACGAAAACATATAATTAATTGTACTTTTGTCAGGAAAGGTCACTTCAAGGACGTTGAATACTTTCGAAAATAAATTGCAAAATAGTGCCTGTCTGTCTTTCTCCCTTACTCTCTCTTTTTCTCTCGAGTTTAATGGCACTCGTGGAAAAACGATTCTAAAGGCCGACGACCCCTCGTGTTCACTTTCCACCAGCTCGCGTATTAGGTATTAAGGGTACTCCCGTTAAGAATGCTTTTTCCGACTCGCTCCCTGTTCCACCCATAGCCCTTCCTCGATCTTTCGCTTTTTATCCTCCCCACCTTCACCCACATCTCTCTCTGCACCCTGAGAACACGAGGATCGATTATTCCGCTTAATATCACGCGAATAAATACATCGCCGACCCTCGCATATATAAGGCTCGCGGAAAATCAACGGGCCTGACAAGGGAGAGCACGATTAGCAAAAAACGAAGAAAGAAAATGAGGAAAAAGCGAACGTGGCTTGAATTCTGATAAAAAAAGGGGGAGCAAAAAAAAATGAGGGGACATATCCACACTATGATAAACTGTGTGTATTCGTTATTGCAAAGTAAATCCGATCCATGCATTTTTCAATATTTTTTTTTCTTGAAAAAGTTAATTTTATAAATTGATTTATTAATTTTTTATTTTTAGAAATAAATTTTTATATTAATATAATTGTTATTGTATTAATATTAATTAACAACTATAATAACGTGATGTAACGATATTACATCATGGTATTATAATTGTTATATAAACGATTTTAATACGTGCATCGGAGAAAAGTAAATATCTAGGAAACTAGCAAGAATTCCAATACGTGGCTCGCTTACGTAAAAAACAAATATACGTATACACGTGTGGAGGCAATGTTCAGAGGGGTGGGTCTTTCTGGGCTTGGCAAACGTCGATAAATTAAGGGTGCAGCATTACGCCTCCGCAGTATCACAATACAACCTGTCATCGCGCGATTGACCATATTATTAACCTTCCACTCCCCCTCACATTGGGGGAGAAGAAAGAGTCCGTAGAGCCTAACGAATATACGTTTTGTTTTTTAATTGCAAAAATCAAGAGGTCTGATTATAAATTGTAAATTTCATATATTGATTAAGATGCATTTGTGAAAAAACGAGTGAATTTGTTTGGGTTTTGATTCTCATGAATTTATTGAGTTTTGATTTTCGCGAATTTGTTTGGGTTTAATTTTTATAAATTTGTTTGGGTTTTAATTCTCATGATTTAAAAAAAAATAGTCGGTAAATAAATAATGGCACTTATGAAAATTGCATCTGCGGAATATCCATTCCATCTCCGGATTTTCGTCGAGACGAGAACATCCGCAGGCAAAATGACACGTCGCGAAAAAAGTAGTTGGAGTGAACAGTTTCTGTCGTGAACAGACGCGCGGGACGAATAAGGTCCTTATACGAAAAGTCCTAAGCTCTCCGTTTTTCCTCTCTTTCTTTCTATGTACAGAGTATCATATTCTTTCTCGTCTTTTATTTCGAAGAGGGAAAAGCGACGAGAGACACGTAACTATGCACCCTCGGAGGTTTTTCCGCCTTCGGGCAGCGAAGCTCTGCACTCGCTGTATAAAGCTTTTCCTCGAGATATTATACACATATATAAATACTTTTTTTCAGGCCACGTACAAATCCCTCCTTCCCTAAAATTTCATTCCGGATCTCCGAACGTCTAGACGTCAATCTCGAGCAACGAAAACTCGTCGAAGAAGCTCTCAATCCTTATTGTACATTTTTTCAAACATATCTATCGTATTAATATTATTATTATTATTATTATTATTATTATTACTATTATTAATGTTTTTTGTCATTTTCTTATTATTAAAAATATTGTTATTAATGTTTAAAATTATGATATCATAAACTAAAGATGTAATAAATCACTGAGAATTCGAAAGACAATTAAAATTAAAATAAGTTAAAAAAATTGAACATTCCTTTTTCAAACTTTGCGAAATAACACCATAATTTTTTTATTGAGGGATTTCCAAACATCGAATTTTATATGTATAAGATACGTATAAGACTGAAAATATTAGATTAACAAATAACAATTTATTAATCGAATATTTACACTCTTGTATCCATAAAAAGTTGTCAACGATATTAGAAAATGTCCTGTCATCTCGTAATGATGTACGTTTCCGAAAAATTCGAACAATCGATCATTCTCCGCCGAAGTTTCGACGTGTCTCCATTCGATGAGAAAATAAAGGAGCACTTGGGTGCCTCGGGCCGCCGCACTACCACCGAGCGATCCAACTTTTATTCCTTAAATGTGACGCTCGGTCTCTTCCTCTCGTTCTCCCCATCTCGAGACGACGACATCAATCCTGGGATCACAGGCGCGTCACTGTGCGGCTCTCCTGCCGCAGATGTATACTCGAGCCATTAACAACGCAACCTCTAATCTTTATTAACGACATCCATCGTCGCGCAATTAATATCCCTTGGTGCGCTCGTCTACGAGGTGCGACGTTTTCTCTCATCGTGACGAAATTTCTCTTACGTGCTCCACACAAAAAGTCATTATGAAGTTACTAATTAATTAAAAGAGTTACCACGTAACAACGAGAATAATAACAACAGCAACAAATATTATAATAATGGTTAAAGTAAATAGGTTTTATTATTTAATAAAATATGATTCGAGTAATATTTTATTAAAATATTTATTTTTATCATAAAATAAAATATTATTAAAAGTGAAAAGGTTTTATTATTGTTTTATCAAATTTGCTTTTATTATTATTGCTATTTAGTTATTTGGTTTTATTATTAAATAAAATATTATTAAAAGTGAAAAGGTTTTATTATTATTTTATCAAATTTTACTTTTATTATTATTGCTATTTAGTTATTAGGTTTTATTATTAAATAAAATATGATTCAAATAATATTTTATCAACATATTAATTTTTATTATCAAACAAAATAGTATTAAAAGTGAAAAGGTTTTATTATTATTTTATCAAATTTGCTTTTATTATTATTGCTATTTAGTTATTGATATTTATTATTATTTTCTCTCTCTCTCTCTCTCCCTCTCTCCGTATATTGATTTTGCGTTTTTTGATTATTTTAGGTTACATTGAGTTTTGTGGTATTTTTGTTATATTATTGATAAGTTATTATTTTTTTGAACTTTATATATTTATTTTGTTAAAATTTTTGTTTTACCAAAATTGCATGAAAGTTTTTTTACTAGGGCATAATAAAATCTATCACAATCATCATCATCATCATTTCTGGCCAGACCTGTATTCTTCGCATTGGTGAGAAACGTGTACGTATGAGTGCAATGCATCGCAACGCGAGTAAACGAGTGACGACAGCAGTGCAGGAGCTAAAGGCGTGTGTACGTGTACATGTGCCTCATATGTAGTGTAACGGTAGCCGATAGCATAAATGGCATTATTGCCGGAATAGAGAGCTGCCTGCTGACGTATATAGAGTAGACATATACGTAGACAAAAGTGACTGGGACTTGTTGTCCATTCACTGCGAATGGAAAGAAAATGCAGTGGCTTCCACAGACCTATCTGCAGGTGGCCATACACGTTTTTCTCATTACTTTGCTCCCTTGTTTTCTCTCCCTCACTTTTCCTCCTTTCCTTTCTTTCCCTCCTAGACTTTTTCTTTTTTCCCTCCTCCTCCCCCCCTTCTGCCCTTCGTTCTTTCTTCTTTATTTTGTACGCTTTTTTTATTTTTGGTTTTCATTCCCGCACTTTATTTTTTTGTTTTATTGTTAAGTTTATTATTATTATTTCACCTTCTAAAGTTAACTTTACATTTCATGGTTTTCATAGTTTACCATGCTCCATTTTTTCTTCTCTCTTCCAACCCCCTTCTCTCACTTTTACTTTCCCTCCCGCAATATCATTATTATTCGTATTTTTAATTCATCCCTACTTTTTTTTTATCGTATTTTAATGTTTATATGCATTCTCATTTTTATTTCGTTTGGGTTTGTTTGGGTTAATTGAATATTTTCTTTTTGGTAGATTTTCCTCTGTATTTTTCACAGGTTTGTTTAGTTTTAAGATATTTCATTAATACTGCTATATTTTGCCTAAATGCAGCTCTGAAACATATTAAATCACTATGAATCAATCGATCCCTTTCTCCCCCCCCCGCGACCCTCCAGCCCTCTTTTTTCATCCCTGTTACTACCTGGGACTATCCGGACACTCGTCTGCATTTCTATTTCTCCATTCACTTCACTCTGCAACCCTATCGGCGGCTCTGTCCTCTCCTCACTCCGTTTTCTACCCCTGCGTGATTGTTTCGATCCTCCAGTCGAACACGAGGACCGCATTAGGCTCCTATGTATCCGCTCGTGCGCACGTATCCGTCGCTATGTAACGCGGGAATTTCGCGTGGTTCGCACAAGTGCACGCCCGATTCGTTCCATTGACGCCCACGAACGAGGAACGAAAGAATTGTGAAGGCGAAATTGCTTTATTCGATTCGACGAATAAATTTTACCTCTGGGTCTGTCTCTTTGTGAGCTAGCCTCGGTTGGAATACGATGTCTACTCGTTCGTCGGTACAAATAACGCATATTTCTGCATCGGGTTAATCCTTAGAAGCATGGTGGTAATCCACGTTACCACTTTAATTTATTTGAATATTTCTAATTTATTTACGTTTGAACTTATTCAGATACGGTTTTTTGCACTTTTCAGTTGAGTACTTGAGGGATGTAGGAACATAACAATACACTCTAATTGGCATAATTGTTTATAATATGAGATTTATAAACAAACAAACTGAAAAAATGACGTTTTTTTTTCGAAAGAATTCATTTTTGAAGAATCTATCCAACAAAATAATTGGGAATTTGATGAGTAAGGGTTTTTGGGGTCGCTGATTACGAATCCGATATTAGATCCGCGTAATTCGAAATGGTCGATACAAAATAGCCGACGTGAACACATAAGTTCGAAGGATTAATTGATTTTTTAAATTCACTGTTCTTTGGCACAACATCGATTTCTAGAA
>JAPYZJ010004868.1:0-13542 GCA_030522765.1 Ophioninae sp. B BG-2022a
AGTCTCTTCTCTCAATAACAATAGTAGCAATATGATTAGCATTTGACATGAATTAGCTTAACTATTGGCACTTTTATCACAATTAATGGCACTTACAAATCAACAAAATATATTTTGTTGGTAGATTGGATTGATGATGGTAGTTCTGCCCACTTTAAAGTATTCTGCTGCTGCTTTTTGTGACATTCTTTCAGTTCTAAGTACGCTCCTCCTCCTAATTTCTTCTTATATTTTCGCACCATTTTGATTAGATCTTAAAGTTCAATATTGATTAAATCCAGCCGAGAATAAAGGAATAACCATTTTTTTAAACAAAAAAATTTTAACAAAAAAAAGTCTGTACACCACGGAATCAGAAGGATACATGGCCATCTGTACCGGTACCGGTTTTCCACAGTTTCCCCGTGCCCTTGGCAAATGCGGTATAGTGTAGCGTAAGTCGGCTGTGGCCTCAATGGGGGTTAGGTTCTGGTGGGGTGTGGAATAGGAAACTTACGACGAAACAGGGAAGAAAAGATGGCGGAATAGGGATGAGAAATGAGGAGAAATATGAATACGAAGGGAGGGGACAGGTAAAAAGCGCTAATCGCGCGTACCATTTGTCCTGGCAACGAAATATTCTTATTATTATTATTATTACTATAAATAATAGATACAATCGCTTCGGGCGACACATTTTTTCAGCGACATTATTATTATTATTTTTGTTTGGATTTTGTCTTTTTTTTGGCGTATTATTATTGAAGTTGCAACATTATTATTATTATTATTATTATCACTATTATAAACGCGGACAATAACAAGATGCTCTCCGTAAGCGTAGTAATCGCGGCACGGCGTAGAGTCGTCTTTTTTAGTTGGAAAATTATACGGGAGACCCATATCCTCGAGGTCACAAATTAACGAACTGTACACGAAGGCGCGATCGCGCGCGCGCATGTGCATGTGTGATCGTACGAGTACGTTCGTTTGCTCGTGCGGATACGTGTGCGTGCATGAACACGTACGTGTGCTCGTATAGGTATAACGATGTGGAAGCGAGAGGCCGATAATACGGCTCATCTACCCCAGCTCGCATCTTCGAAGCGATTAATCGAATTTAAATGAAATCCGTAATGGGAGCGTGGATCGATTAGTATAGAAGCGGTAGAGGCCTCGTAAGAGCTTTACTTACGGATGTGTGTAAGTGAATCCGTGTGTTTCATATGCACACCCTATAAATTCACGTCTACGAAGTACGCTGAGAGGGAAATGAAGTTGTGGAAAATGAAACTGTGGGGGGGGGGGGGAAGTGTCACACGGGGAGTTACCACATTGATACGAGTTTGTGCTAACGGTGAGAACACCCAGAGTGAGACGCTTCGTAATTGAGTTTGCATCGTTGAAACAAAATCACGAAAATCATTTTTTTTTTCTTCTTTTTATTTATCAATTTTTTTTGGTCAAACTTGCAAGACGAAATTCGTTCAGAGTTTTTTTTTTTTTTTAATTTTGAAATCGAATGACTTTGAAATCCATCCATTTTCGAATAACTTTTTAGCTTTTCAGAAATGTCTATCGAAAATACCTTAAAATGTATGTTGACGCGACAGGAAGTTAGGTTAGCCCAGGAATAACGTTAGAATTAAGGAGATTTAAAAACAACGTCGAATTCGTGTTACTCTTGAGGGTGATACATAAAATGTCATATTGAGGCATCAGCTATGCATAAGAATGATGGAACGAATAAATGACACGAATCACTTCAGGTTAGGTGCACTCTGAGTTAAAAGCAGTGGCGTTCTCATCATCGACCGTCAAGGTACGTGCGAAGGGATTCTTTTCCGTGTCGCGAGGGCTAAAGGCCCATCGTTCTCGTTGTACTTGATAGACGAGCAGCTGATGCTGCAAGCATCCATGCGGAAGAAGTATGCGATGAGACTGACCGATCAGCCTACTTTTTCCTCAAGGGCTTACGGCTACTGCAAAAATTTCAGTAAATCTTTCGACAGCTTGAGGCAATACTCAAATTGAAAAAGAACGTTCAAAATATAGTGCGAGCGAATAAACCCAAACTCCCTCAGCGAGTTCGTTTGGGTTTGTTGGGGTCATCTGGAATCGAGAATCAATTGCATCATCGAAATGGCGTTTGGGTTTGAATTCGTATGGAAAATCAACAAAGGCCATCAGCGTTTGGTCTTGTTCGACTGCATCGGACCAAAAAATCACGAAACTCCTTGAGCAAAAATCGTTTTTTTTTTTTCTCGAATGGTAATTTTTTCCAAATGCATCTTCAGCACAGCAGTATCTTCGGTAACACATTTACCAAAGCCACCTACTGTCGCGACCTCCTTTCATCCAGCAATCAGTCGACTCCCCATACCCCGCCTCATTCTTTTTTGCAATTAGTTTTTTTTATTCGCAAACGATCGTTTGTGCGGACACGGGCGTCGTGCAGGTCATACGGAGATCGATCGATCTCGTGTCTTCCGAGCAGTTGGCTTCGCTCCTCGACGGCAAAGCGCGCGCGCTATCAGGCGAACACGAGAGGGAGAGAGAGAAGGACGGCACATTCGCCACGAGTGGCTACAGTACCGACGCTGAAGTGTAACTCCGGGTTAACTGTATATCATAATTCGGTGCAC
Organism: Ophioninae sp. B BG-2022a; assembly: GCA_030522765.1. NCBI lineage: Eukaryota > Metazoa > Arthropoda > Insecta > Hymenoptera > Ichneumonidae > Ophioninae sp. B BG-2022a. The sequence continues at coordinate 2,625 of JAPYZJ010004868.1, forward strand.
ATGAGCGACATACTAATCGCAGGCCGAATCGCCTGCTCACAGGTGCAGTCTACCACCGCCTGAAACGTTTCGCGTACGGTCAACCATGACGCCCTCAAACTCAACTGTGTTTTAAAAAGTATCATGACAATCGTTTGAAGCGATCTTTAGGTACTTGAAGAAAATACCCATTTTTATTCTCAATTATGTTACGAGTCTCATCATTAAAATTATAACGTAGCGTACTTCGGTACGTTGGGTCACTATTTTTTCCAACCGATGAAAAAATAAATGATCTTTCAAACAGCCTCTTTCCACTATCATCCACCATTGTAAAGTCATCATTTCGCGCACGGAGGGTCGTGATCCGAGAGCTTGAATTGTAAATGTTTTTTTTATGAGTAAATCGTATAAGAAGGAAAATAAGGCAGAGAGAAAAGCACTTTGCAGAAATCATGTTTAGTTACTTATGATTATTTACGTACTTGTTCGTTAATTTTCAAAAGAATAAACAAATTAATGTTCTAAATAAACAGATTTTCCGTTTAATTAAAAACATCTACGTTGCAATCTGGAAAACGAGACTCGTAAGATAATTACCATTGCAAAAGATACGTTATTGATTTATATTTGATATTATATTAATCATATTAATCTTATCTATTATATTAATAAATCATTTTTTTTAAATACCATTAAAAATTTATTTTCGAAGGGACCCAAAAAGGTTAAAAGGTTTACCGAAATTGATTTTTTAATAAAATGGTAAAACCTCGTTATGACGGTTATATCGAAATGACAAAATAAATGCAGAAAAAAATACGGAATGTCTTTTAAAAAATAAAGAAGAGAAAACCAAGAAAATCAACTTACTTCGTAGAAGATCCACGACGAGAAGAGTGTCTGTATGAGATTGTAAAATATGAGGACTCTTCTGAGATCGAAGGGTTTTCTGTTCTCCATTATTCTCGGGCCCAAAACTTTGCTGAAGTACGCGTAGGATATGCATATGAGGACCGTTGGCCATGGACTGCTCATCATCGCCCAATCGTTTACACGTGGATCTGTCGAAGAAATCATTTACGAGTGATGACGATTACGATTTAAAACGCCTACTACGTTCGACGAGACCAATTACGACTCGCGCAATTGACCTTTAGTCGAAGGCACACGAAGGAAAAAAAAAAGAAAAAAAAATCATCCGGATGAAAAACGTCGAAGGTGTTCGACGTGATTTTTATCATACCGGAAGTCCTTGAGAATATTGAAGCGAGCGATGAAATAAAAAATGGGAAGAAGAATCCGCGAAAAATGGACAACGAACGATGCACCTTTCGAAGTAGTGTTTCGCCCGGGCAATCAAATATCCCTCAGTCATTTTTTTCTTTATTCCTCTATTTTTACTGTTGATTTCAACCATTCAGGATTTTTTTTTTATTTTTTTTTTCGTTTCGAAAGTATATGAAAATTTTTTCCTCACTTCTTCGTTCTCGACGTTTTCAAACTTAATTTGACGGAATTTATTTGTCTTGTCAGAAGGCTGAATTTTTTTCGTCCTTAAAGTGTACTTTACGTAACTTTAAAACACTTTTACATCGTTTTACGGTTTCAAGGTACATTGCTTTAAAAGCCTTAATTTTTTCTTCTTCGATGATCTTTTCTATTCTAATTTTATCGTTAGGTAATGTTCTTTATTCTTTTTTATAAAATGAATTTATCCATTCATGATTTTCAAAAAAATGCAGAAAACTCCTTTTTCATATTTCTTGTTACCAGCTACACCAATGTACAGTGAAAAATAACTTTCGTGGATTGTCTTTTGTTTTTTATTTTCTTCGTGTTACTCCTATTCGTTTCCACGCGTTGTTGCGCGAGTATGAAATTGATCCTCGCGCTGCATGTAGAGCGCAAAGAACAATAGTCACACGCGTCACAATGCAGTATTTATACTTGTTTCAACGAGCTTTTCAATACGCAACCAAGTGTCGAAAATGAGCGAGATAATTATCACGATAATAAGACAGCAGAAAAAAATTACTCACTCGTGAGACGTTGTCGTTGACATGAAGAAAATAAAAAATAAAAATCCGTTAATTATGATTTCGTCGAAATAAAAAGAACAAAAAATAAATGAAATAGATAATTATTAAATAAGAATTGATAGTCGAGTAGTAATTAATGGAAATCGATGATTAAGTAGAGAAAAATAATTTATGCGAATTGAACAATAATCCAGGATTGATAATTAATAAGGAATTAATTATTATAAATGATAATTCATTATTAATGTATAATTAACTAATAAACAATTCTCGACCAACAAAATCAATCAATCAATCAATCGCTCTCGATGCGTTTCCCTCTCATTCTCGTCGGAGGCTCGGGACTAGCGGAATAATGAGAATTTTACAAAAGCTTTTTCGCGAGAGTCTTTTACAAAAGTTTTTTCGCGGAAGATATACACAAGTGTGTAAATTCCTTACCCTTTTGGAATAAGGACATGAAAGTGGCAAGAAGGGACTCAGAAGAAAAGGTAAGGGACATTGGGCTGAAGTTGAAAAAGCTCCGGGGGAAGATTACAATTCCTTTTCATTCTTTCTTCCTTTTTCGTAGATAGGGAGTTGGGGAGGGGATACAAGAGAAACGTGAAACGAATAAAAAAAAATCAAGAAAAATACCAAACCTAACGAGGGATCAAGCAACCCACAAATTCGTGAAGAATGACACACCCCAATTGTAGCTCAAAGCTCGATCAAACACGTTTTTCCTTGATAGAAAGGAAATAAAAGTGTTCGAAATGCCTCTTTATAATTTTCGATACAAAAAAGACTAACATTTCTTTGGCTATTTTCCATAGCATAATTTTGTATTCTTTTGTGTATAGACTCTCAGAATTTTTGGAAAAGTAGTCATTTAGACAAGTGCATTTTTGTTGTCATCCAAAGTCGTCCAAAATTGTTTGTTTAAAAAAAAAAGTAGTTTTTTTGTTATTTTTTCAACACAAGCTTTGGCAAGAGCAAATTTATTTGCCGAAAGCCTTTGTTTCGGAAGGTCTGATATGTAATTTTGAAACAATTAGTTTAGTGTTCAGTTCGTTCATTTATTTATGCCTAAACGTACACTTCGTAAGGAAAATACGTGTAAAAAAATCGCGAGGAAAGTGCACACACAAGAGAGAAAGAAAAAATAAAGTTTTGGATAAATTAACAAATATCGTAACGTGCAGTCCTGAAAGGCAGAGATTTTATTTTCTCTTTGACTACGAAGTTCTCTGAAACATTTTCGAGAATTCTCATCAAATGGCCAATGAAAAGCAGCGAAGAAAAAAAAATTTGATAATAATAGAAATAAAGGAATTAAAAATGGAAATGAAATTTGGTTGCGTTTTAATAATGCAAACGTGGATGTCATTCTCATTATTCGAACCACCCTGTATGCTTGCGTCACGAAATAACGGTAGAAGACAAGGTCGAAAAAAAAGGAAGTTCCGGGACACGACGTTGCAATCCTCGAGAAATCATCACCACGTGCGAAGAACGGACGGATTAACTGACCGGAAGTCGTACTCGCTGTGTGCTCGCGTCGTATGCAAAGTACACACCTCGTGACGTGACAACGTTTCTAGGCCAATTGTTATAAGGGTCCAGTTTTCCAAGGAAATTCTTGCGAAAATTGGCAAATACGGGAATCATAAAAAAAATCAACGAAACGGAAACCAAGTCGTTTTGTTTTCCTGTTTTTTAAAATCATTTGTCTTCAAATAATTTCTCTTTTTTTCGTTTCACATTTTCAGCGTTCAAGAGGGAACAAAGAATAATTTGCTTACCGGATTTGTTGTCCATTAGATCCCGGTAACCGTGGACAAAATCCGCTACTATACTAGTCATCTTGTCTGGAGTCTGGAACAACCAAGAAAATTCGAGACGTCTGATCATGTTCCACATATGAATTTGCGAATCGTTCATTATATACATAATCATGCGTTAATCAAAATCATCATCATTTTTGTAAACATTACTGCGATATCTGGAGAAAAGGAAGGCTATTTGGAATACTGCTGGTTATTTGGAATGACAGAAATTCACGGGAATTAATAATGCCATCTTGGTTTTGCGAGCGCAAAATATTAAAAGATGTCACCTGGCAATACATTTATCATTACTGTCGTGTGGCATCTAGGATTAAATTACACATAAAATGACTCCAAATTGTTGCGATTTGAGAGTATTTTGCCCTTCCCTCGAGCGACGATGAAATTATTGGTTGAACGTTGAACGCGAACAAAATGGCAGTTCAATAGATTTGCATAGCGTAGGTACGAACAGCACTGAACGAGAGCCTAATGACGGGCATATTAGGTGAGCCAGAATAAATTTCACTGTGATTAGCGTAAACGAATTATAGCCGTGTTTGTACATTAACGTATGCGCATGGTGCTGCGGTATATTTAACGAAGCGACAAATTGATCTCTATGAATTCGTGAGAAGTGACCTCATTGTATTTCAAGACGATTGAGAAAGGTCTAGTCGAACACGCCGTGCGCTCAACTCCAACGAATTCGTACGGACGTTCGAGCGGGGAATCCCCCGATTACGTAAGCGGAGGAAACATTGGTTGCTGACAAAGTGTCAGGAATCGTCGAGACTTTTCCACTTGTGGTGAAATGCTGCGAAAACCAGTCACTTTTCTTTTCTTTTTTTTTTCAAAACATTTCTATTCGATATTTTTTTTTACATTCGATGTTTTATTTTTTTAGAGAATTCACGATATTTCGTTTTTCAACGAATTCTCGATTTTTTCGATTTTTGGTAAATTTTCGATCAGCATTTTGTTTTCTTACAAGGAAATTTACGAAAAATAATTGCGTTAATGAATTCGAGGCGAAGTTTGGAGCCGCCGAAAAATTGTCGGATGGAAAGCGAAGAGTCGAGAAAAAGATTGTATTTAATGCGAAGACTTGTGGCTGAGTCACTATTGCGTTTATCCCTTAAAGCGGATATCGATTCGAAAATTCGTTTTCCAGCCGTAAAACCCTACCATTTACGGTGATGGGAGGGGGGTTAAGTTGCGAAAGGCAAGCAGTTCTCATCTGTGTGTGGAGCCGGTTGGCCTACTTTTTTATTTTCGTGTGGTTCTTTACTCCCGCTCACAAAAAGCGCGAATTTTTCTCTTTGTTCAGCGTGTCCTTTCGTGCGTTCTGTCTCGTATCCGCATTCGATCGATGACTTTGCTCGAGTAAAGATCTGTATTTTGTTTTATGACAACACAGGCTCGGTCTGCCGGGAATATACGATCACTTACCCAAACGGGTGTGCATTTACTACAGTGTAGGATTCCAGTTCGAGGGCATACGCGGGTGGGAGCAATGGAAATAAAGAGTACTCCGAAGCACAGTCATCCCGTCGCCTATACCCATCGATCGCGCAAACTCACTCTACAGGGTGGCCAAAGAAACGCACCCGTCTTAGGAGAACAGATAGATCATGAAATTCTGAAACGAAAAGTCCTTGGGTATTTTTTCCTCCGATGTACCGTAGCTGGGATATTCACTAAATAAGAATAGCCAATCAGTCGCGTCGGCCGGTGTCGAGTGGGCGGAGTGCGCGCTCCCACCCACGCGGCGCTGGTCACGTGGTGCGTTGTCGACGCACCCGATTGGGCTAACACTGATTCTTCGATATCTAGCCGAGCGTACGTCCTAGAGCAAATTGAATAAGTACTTTTCTCCTTGGAATTTCACGCCCGTGACCGTGAGGTTGGCACCGAACTCCGAGTGACGAAAGACACCCCATATTGCAGCGTTGCAAATGATAGACTCCACGCTCTTGCCGCTCGCGCGGATCTTACATTGTAGACCGTCCGATTTAATAAATCAACGAATAAATAGGAAAGTAAGGCTACCGTCATTACGGAAAGCGTAGAGCTGTGCAATTTAGATACGTAAACCACTCTCCGCGATAAATTGTGATTTCATTCCCCATTGTTTAATTGCAGCGTACTCCTCGCTACCATCGGACAGCAATATTTTTCTCGGCCCACTTCCGCAACACAGCTCGCCACTCCGAAAGATTGAAAGTTCCGCAGAACAAAAAGGAAAAGTGGTTACGTGGACATAATTGGCTGAAAAAAAGTGCCCGTTCGTAATTTCGAAAATAACAACAATGCAGTCAGCGCGTGAAAAAAAAAACTGAAATAAAATGCAGTTCGTTCGTTTGTCAATTGAGATCGATATTAGGATGAAACGAAAAGTACGAGCTCGTAATGAGCCTTCAAAGAATACGGGAATCCCTCGGGCGTATTACACCCGGAGAAAAGTGGCGGGAGTCGAGGTATCTCAACGATGCCGTCTAGTAACTTTCTCGCGGTATCACGCGGTAGTCCCTCCGTCACTTCTCGACAAGCCCGCAATTGATGAGGTGGAGAGGAACTCGACAGTGAGGCGATCGTCGCTCGAAGCTTTTACGTAAGAGATTCTCGGCAATGGTGACGGTCTTAAGGAGACGGTCTTAAGGGGACGGGAATTTTTAACAGCTATTATGATTGGTCCGATGTTTGCCTTTGGGGAAAAGCCGACGCCGGGTACGTACTGTATCCGTATTCGATTAACGGTTTACGTAGAAAACAATATTGGCTTTGAATTCAATCGCTCGGGTTTAGGTACACCTTACGCCTGTGAAATTTTTCAACGCGTGCCACGAGTCCCCATAACCTGTCAGTCTACATCGTAATTCGCTGTGACACAGTTATCGCACACTTGGTTACACTGTCATATTTTTATTCAGCAAGGGACGTTGAATGAAAGTTACGAGGATTTTGTCATTGATTTGCTCCTGGCTCGAACCACTCCGGAGTGCGAGGCCATTCAAGGAGTATCGGGGACGGCTTCGGCGTTGAATGTTAAGGCACTTCACCTCGTCCGTACAATCGGCACTTTCAACATACTATTCTTTAACACTTCAATTCATCAAAACTTTTAATAGCCGATGGAAACAAAACTACGAAAATAAATTCTTTTAAATTGCTCAATTTTTATAACGATTGCCTCGGGCCGTGAAAATTACTTTTCAAAGAAACTTTTTCATACATTTTTTTTATCGAAATTCGTGACAATTCACACAAAAGAATTTTTAATTCGTTTGTTTCTCGATATTAATAAATGCGCGGATATATTTTTTTAGAAAGGAGATCACCAACAGATGCACATTTTTATATGCAGAAGCAGAAAAAAGCTTCAGGGCATACAAATCAATTTGAGCTGTTTTACGAAATAAAAATGAATACGATTGGCCAGAAATACGAAATAAACTAATACTATTTTTCACCCTCGACCTTTTCTACGCCTAAAATGTACACGTATGCATGGTTGGAATTTCAGCGCTGGAGTATAATTGATAACATTTTCTATCGGATAACCGAATGATTCTACATTAAGTCGACTCATTGGCTGACAACAAATGGCAGTTGGTACGAAACTTACGTATATCTACAGTTTGACATTTGCATAATTTTCAAAATGTCAGAATGTCCAATCGTACGAAACCTGGAAATGTCATTTAATAAATCACAATAATCTGTTCATAAAATTTCGACCACTTCATATCAACCTGTCAAAAATATCGAATTTCGATACTCTTCAACTCCTTTAAATTATCTTTATAACTCCTTTAAACTTTCTCCGAACATCCTTAAAAAATAAAATAAAACAAATTGCTCTGACGCGATTATTTCTCAAAATATAACAGATAAAAAAAACACCCTAATATCCACTGAATTTTTACCAGTTTACCAGCAGCTACCCTTTACCAGATATCCGCAATACCCAGACACTTTCGTCTAGCAAAACGGCATTGAATTTTGCATCATTAGAAGGCGGCTGATAAAAAAATTTCTTTCGCCAGCCTGAAACCACAAGAACTGCAAAAACAAGTGAACATTCTCGTTCCGCAATATGCGTCCAGTCTCAACAATTAAAAAAAAAACGGAAAATTAAAAATGAGAAAACGTATCACAAAAAACACCAGGAGCCCATTTAGCGATTGTCCGAGGTACGAGCTACCCCACAAGGCGTTTCTAACCTCGACGTATCGAGGTCAATCGAATCGGTCATCAATTTTGAAGATAGGTCCGCCAATACACGCATAGTACGTCGTGTCGCCTACGACACAGCTTGTAATCCCTTATTTGACGCGTGTAGCTCAGTCTCCGCGATAGGCATCACATTCTATAGAATCGGACGTACAGCGGTTGTAGTCCCGAGTGCACGAATCGTGCCAGAACGGCTCCCGTTCGTGAAGATATGTGGACGTGGAAAATGCGAGCGAAGCACGCAGGCACACACCCAGAGGCACAATCAAAGGCCACCAGATTGATATCCGCGGGTCCAATGATTGGACATACCGTTGGCTACCGTAGTTCAGCCGTTTCTCCGATACGAGCGACTGAACGATGCGACTTGGTCATGAAGACCGAGCCAACGCGTGGCCAATGACCGTCGCGGTCTCAGGTACTTTTATACAGTTGGACACATTCAGTCCATGTGGGTCGGTATCATTTGGTATACGAGATCACGTGCCCGCGATGTCTCGTGTCGTACAGTCGTCGCAGTCGCTCTCGCACGCTCGTTTAACGTCATATGGCTAGTGGTCATTTTACATATTGATTTTTCTTTTATTAAGACCCATAGCGCGCGTAAACGACACGCTGAACAACCCTCCCTAGTCAATTTCCCGCAAAACTTTTCCTCCCTTATGCGTACGCACCCTTTTCGTAGCGTCCTTAATCTTGCCACGTAGCAGCCGTTCAATTTTCAACGGCCCGCTCGAACGTGATGACGGACTTACAGCTTTTGATGGAAATGGGGGTTTTATGTGTTACTCGGCCGTGTCCGTCTTGAAATGTCGATCTCGTTCGACTCGCGACGAACTGTACACAACGGCACGATTCAAAAAACATCGAACGTTTCTTTGTTTTTCTTTTTTTTTTTTCGAAAACATTCGGGGGTATTTTGTACGTTAATATTGTAGTTTGACCTTGAATATATTTGGGAAGAGTTAAGTAGAAAATATCCAATAGGGCGATACAAAACACGCCAACCATTCTTATTTATTATTAATTTTTAAATTACTATTCAACTTTGACCTTGAATCAATTTTAAAAGAGAACGCGCCCGGAATATTAAGGACTTATGATTAAACGAGCGTTTTATTTCACCTCACTCTTAGATGGGAAAAAAATTAAGATTCTTGAAAGGTTTTCGGGCAATGATAAAAATAAACGAAATCGTCGCGTTTCAACAGGACAACCTTGACAAGTACTGGAAACTGGATTTTCCGTTCAAGGACTTTGCGTACACTTGAAAATTCCAAGCTTACCGTTGTTCAACACAGATTTTAAAAAATATTTTTCTAATTTAATAATTTTCTCATATATTTTCGAAAAATGTTGGCAAAGCTCGAAGGTGGAAGCTCGAAGTGGTATAGTTGGTACGACTTTTGTGAAAATCCGATATTCGTTAAAGCTCGACATGATTGACGTTTCTTCATGCTGTGAAAGAACCTGTATCCATTTACGAGTATCTACACGTGTAGAACTCAGCATTCAGTCTTTGGCAAGTCGACAGTTCATCGTTTCGTTCGATCCTAAAGTCTGCCTTGCTATCCGGCCCGTGAATGCGAGATGATTAGACGCTATCGGGTATGCGGAAGTCTCCAGGCTTGCCTGTCTAGCCCTCTGGTCTTTTTTCCCTTTTTCACTTTTTGTCCCTGTTGTTCATCATTCTCTTCCCTTTTCTCTCGCTTCCTCTTTCCCTCTCTGTGTTCACTTCGAGCTCGATGGCTCGCGATCAATTCCATTTTCGTTGCCTTTCTCGACTGAGACTGAACGCTGTAACGCGTTTTCCCCTGAAACCCATCAGAGTGCAAAGACACAGCAGGATACGCTCGACTTCTCACGGATCAAAGTAGCCAGGCGTTTGCCCGTGAGTGAGTCTTGCCGCGTGTTTTTTTTTTCGGCGAGTACTCTTGCCAACCTGGCGGAGAGCAAGAGCCCTTCTTTCGAAAGGGCTGTCGTTGAAGGGCCATTCTGGCAGGGTAAGCAGGTGGCGTTGTTCGAACATATGGTGTGTACTGGCGAGGTCGGGTAGGAAACTCAAACTTCGAATGACCAGAAGGCTCAAAATTCTGAACTTGAATATGCCGAAGCTACCAATTTCGTAAATTTTTGCGTTTGTTTGGGTTTGATTAAAATCAGGGGTTTAAAAACAAACTAACGAACCCAAACAAACCCACACAAAGGAGATGGATCAAAATTGCCCCAGGTCCTATAACCAAGTGACATATCTTAAAAAAAAGATGTAAATGTATAAAAATTATGGCATACTTCCTGAGTTCATTTTTTTACACCTTCGTATGAAAAAATTGCTATGAAAATAGTTCAGGCGCTGTTATGAAAAATTCGTTCGTATGAGTATTTATGGACTGATTAGCTATGAAAATAGTTCAGGCGCTGTTATGAAAAATTCGTTCGTATGAGTATTTATGGACTGATTAAAAAATTCTTTTTTTGTTTGAAAGGGTACCCCAAGGTAGTCCCACTGCCATAAAGTCAGGTCTTCGGTCTCCAGGATCCTGGAGAAATAAAAGTTAAATCTCAAAAATAAGCTAATTTTTTTTCTATTCAGGTAGTTTTTAATATATTACATTAATTTTATTCAATCAACGATCAACTGAGGATTATCTGCTCATTCATCTGATTATGAAAACGTGCGAATAAAAGCTTGAGCTTGAATGTTTGAATACTATACTAATACTATACTATATTATTACACAGAATTAAAATATGACTTTGAATACTATATAATAATACTGAAATTGTTTCTCTATGTGTAATTAAAAAGGCGCTTCTGGTGATTTAGTTTAAAAAATGAGTGGCCTGGGAATT
>JAPYZJ010004869.1:0-12690 GCA_030522765.1 Ophioninae sp. B BG-2022a
AATTTCATGAAATTCTGAAAAGCCGTTTAAGAAATCCATGGGAAACTATCACTCCAATCTGCGGACGAGGGGGAGAGGGTGTGCGGCTCCCTCTTAAGGGGGCTTTGCCCCGAATCATACTTAAGGGGACAGATGGAAACCGAGAACAAGAGATGGAAGGTTAAAGAAAAACGCGACTCCTCCTTTCCCTCCTTATTTTCAATTACTCGTTCTTTTCTTACCTTTTTTACCTTCCCTCTTCCCACCCCTTGCCATATCCCTCCAGCGCTAATTGCGTGGGCAGGTGGTCGCACGCGACCTATAAAGCGAAAGGGAGAAGCGGGAAAAATGATGATACACATGTCGAAGTCTTTTGCCGTTCGGATTCGAAAATCCGTCGAATCTGAAGGTCAAAAAGAAAAAAAGAGATACCACCAGGAAAAAACGAAAAATTCGGCAGCTGTTCGTAACCGAATTCAATTATCGTTCAAAGAAACGACCAACGTTGTTTTCTAAGACTACTGGTCGGTGTCTCGAAGAATGCGGGCTCAAAGTTTAATATTTCTCCTTATATTTTTCACTCGATCCGTCTATGTAGAAAAGAGTGTGCACATTGCAAACGCATAGGGGCATCGTCGAACACCTGTGAGCTTTCGTTTTATCTCTCGCAATTTTCACGACCAATCGTCGCCCTTTTTACTCGACTTAAGTTATTCTTAATTCTTCTTCGCTCAAGCGCAATTTTAATAATTTTCTTTGTTTCTTTACTAGAAACAAAAAAAAATTATTAAAATACATTGTTTTCGATATGTTAATGTGTTTAAAACAAACTAAAAAAAAATATCAAATTATTTCTTTTAGCCCAATAAAAAGATTTGTAAACCCATACAAATTCTCAACCTCGTACAAATCGTCCTGCAAATTCGTGATTGTGAATTATTAATAAATACGAAAACTTGTTATCTCTTCGAAAAAACGTGACTAACGAAAAAAATCTATTCAACCAATTATTTTACATTTTCTCATTCATTCATGTAATTTATTTATAAATTAAAAAAATGTGTTTACTTGATTTCCCCCTTATTTTGTTCTCTCCTACACACTCAATTATTAAATCTAAAACCTGTTAAATATTTCATACACTATTTGAATATATGCTACATCATTTTCTACATATAATTAGCATGTAAATTATTTAAATTGACAAAATTGTTTTTCGTGACAAAAAGGACGAAATTCGTTAACAATCGAATCGAACGAAGCAAAGAATGAGAAAAGAACGAAAACTCGTTTGACCATCACGACTGTTTCGTCCGTAAAATTTCTCGTCACGTGAGGAAAAAAAATCCTCCATCGATCTTTGCCACGCTAGTTTTCTTTTTTTTTTTTCTTTTTTCGTCGTCCCGTCGTGATCGTTCTTTATTCGTTTTTACCTTGGCGCAGTGCAAATACACTTTCGCTTCGGCTTTGTACTTCCCGTTTGCCCTTGCTCCCTTTACCTTCTACACCTCTCGTACGTTTCTCTCGATGCAGACCTTCGGGTCCCTTTTCGGGACCCATGAGGATTACGCTATTACCTTCGTCTTTTCAGCGGCCTCGAACTGTTCTTTCTCTCTCTCTCTCTCTCCCTCTCTTTCTCTCGCCTTCTATACATATATGGTTACAAAAGGGATCGAGTACTGCAAAAAAGAAAAAGGGAGAATAGAGAAATGTCGTCTGTCTACACGACGAAAGAAATGGATTAGACTCGATGCCCATCTCAACGTTTAGAAAAGGTGCAAAAGTATCATTGTAAATTTGTACAGGTTCGTTCAAAAATAGCATGGACCCTGTATTCTATCGCGACAAAAAATATAATATCTCAAAAAAAAAAAAATAAATAAATAAATCCTATGCAAATTTGTCATACGGTCCGTTTGAGGTGAACAGAACCAGTTTAATTTTGCCTTTTTATTTTTCGCGATGTTTTTGTTGTAACCGGTGCTTAATTTTAAAAACTCAGCCATTTCGCAAAAACGAAGCTGGCAATGTCTACTTCGAGCCTCCTTTCGATAAATCGATGATCGAGTTTTCTTCGCTGAGATAATCGATTTTTTATCAGGACACAAAACTCACCGAGTGCCTAATACTATTTTTGTAAAATAGTGTAGTAAAGAGAAATTCATGATTTTTCCAACAGATGGCTTTAGTAATCCGTATCTCGCGTTGTGCTCGTCCGATCGTGGATTACACTAGATGGCGTTGCAAAGATGAAATTTCGTATTGAACAAACGGTCGTTGCTCGACTCAATTTTTTGATTGGTTGACTCCAGAAAATAATGGATTTCTTTCTACTACACCCAATATATATATACACGTGATAATACTGGTGAGAAAGAGCAGCTGGCCGAGGCGGGCACGAGCCCGGTGCACCGGGGCACCAAGAACGGACCGACCGACCGACGGACACATGCGAAAACGCATCCTTCTTTTCACGTACACCACCTGGCTCTCACCTGCTCTTTCGATCTCTCTTCCGCCGCTTCTCTATGGATCAGTACGAGCAACGCCGAATCACACGTACACGTATGGGTCGTTCTTCTTTATAACCTACAATAGTCTGTCCTTCGTCCTTATTATGGCATCTCGTTGGAGTATTGATATTTACGATTTTTTTTTTAATTCGTTTCGAATAAACGTCCATATTTGTCTTATCTATTAATATTATGTAATTTTTCATTTTCTCTAACGAGCATATTTCATACGTTTCATACGATATCGTATTTTATACGAAGTCACAATTATGTGTAATTCAAAAACCAAAAAAAAAAAAAAAAACAAGGTTTTATTGTAGGTTAAAAAGAACGACCCGTATACAAACAATGGCGCAGAGGCCCCCCGAGTGCAGCTTTCCACGGGAGCACTTTCTTTTTCCAAATCTCAAACAATCCTCTCTCTCTCAACTTCCTCCTCTCCCTCTTCCCACCTGTCTCTCTCCGTCCCTCTTTCTCGTGCGACTGTCCAAGCGTATACTCAATTTTCCGTAGTTATCGCCCTTAATCTCCCCCTCGCTCCCCATCCACCCCTCACCCCTTCCGAGGGATCAAAGAGTAAGTGCACCTTGCACAATTTGCATGTGCACGCGCATAACGTCAAGTACGAGCGCGACCTAAATGCACACCGGAAGTTGGCGCGTACCGCCGTGCAGAAAAATGTCATGACGAGCTTAACCTGCGCGTTTTTTTTTGCAGACAATTAATTGGTACTTCCTACTTTTATTTTTATTATTTTTTCATTATTATTATTATTATTATTATTATTATTATTATATATGTGCGCCATTGATCGTGTATCTTGCAAAAAGTACAGGCTTGCGTTTCACTCAATTGACTTGTACTTCCGCCTTCAATTGTACATATATGTATACAGGGTGTAGCGTAAATAGTGGTCCACCGTTAAGAATTCGACATACCAGATAGTTAGCTATAACATATTATCATTTTTATCATTTTTATCCAAGGATTAAAAAAACAAAAACAAATTTCGTGAATAATGATTGTTTCTACGGATTCTATTTAATTTACGCTACATCCATTTTTCACGATTGCTGTATTACTCATCAGCATAGAACAGAAATGAAAATAAAAAAATAATGATTATTGTTGAAAATACAGCCAAATTTGTAAGAAAAGATAATAAATTCGTAAAACAAAATAAAAGCATAAATGTTTGTATAAAAATTGTTAAAATAATAATACGTTAGATAACCATCTGGTAAATTGAATCCTCAACGGTGGACCACGATTTACGCCACACCCTGTATATACGCGTGTGGGTATATATATATATAAATATATATTGTTAGCAGGTGACACGCCAACATTTAGGCGTATTTCTATACTGCAGGTCACTTAATTTCCTCCGTCGTTTTTTCAGCCATATTGGAATCCACTACCACTATGGGTCTGTTTGGGTTTGTTTGGGTTCGAGACGTTGTCATTTTTCTTAACGTCTTCATCTTTACCACATTCGATACGTCGTTTCAAGTGCGTTTACAAGTGTGCGTACATTTCTCAAATGTAAACTTCCGTGTCTTAAGCTAATTGGCTGAATTCCCTCATTTTGTAACCAGATAGATGAGTGCAGGGTGTTCTTTTTTACAGCTAAAAAATATATTTTTTTCGTTAAATCGAAAGATTACAAATTTCAGAGTCGTTAAAAAATCAAACTTGGCCTGCTCATTAATACGTCTTTTCTAATCAATTACAATCGACTTCTATTGTACACGAGTAGAAAATTATTCGCCAATTGTTTACCCTCGCAAGTAAAAACAAAAAATGTCAATCCGAGATAGAGTGAGAGAGAAAGATGATGATAGAGTTTATTACGCCCCAGTAATATTATTGACCAACATAATAACAACAATGAATTGATAATTTATACAAAAATATAGAAATGAAAGAATAAAATAAATAACGTGATGATAATAGTGAAATAATACAACAAATAAAATAGCTATATCGAAATAAAATAATAATTGAATACAACAATACTGACTAAAGTTACAATAATAATGCAAATAAGAAAAAAATCATAAAGCTGAGTAAGGAATCCGTTTTAGGTATGAGAAAAACAAAAGAAAACAAAATAAATAACTTGTATAATCCAAATAACAGAAAATCAAATGAAAATAGAAAATAGTAGTAACAATAGAACGTAATACCACAAACATAATGAATCATGGAAAATCCAAGAGAGAGAGAGAGGAAAAGATGATGAAGAAAAATTTTATTATGCCCAGTTAAAAACTTTCGGGCAATTTGGGATAAACAAAGTTATTACAAAAAAAATTAATTATGAAAATGTTGCGAAATAATAACTAAATAATAATCTAACAAAAAATATAAAAAACGAGAAGTAAACAAAAAAAATGCAATGTAAACCAAAAAACGCAAAATAAACCAGAGAGAGAGAGAGAGGAACGCGGAAAAAGGAGACAAAAAAACCGTAGGATAATAGCGTCTCGTTTGCATCGAATTACGCGCGTGCTCGCGCTATTTCGTAATATTTTTTACTGCGTATTGAAAAACGAAGGAGGGGGAAGAATGGGTACAAGAAAAACGAATAATCGAACGTAGTATAAAACGAACTCCCGAAGTTCTACGACATCGCTACATCTACACGCGTGAAGGTGAAGAGGAACGAAAAAAAAAATAAAAATAAAAGAAAAATGAAAAAAGACGAAAACATCGAGGCAGTAGGTATCCACGGGCAGTTTGGTCCGTCGACAATTTGCGGGGTCAACGATTCGTTCGACTTGTGCGAAGCGAGTGTGTGCGGTCGACGGGGAAAAAAAGTCACGAAGATGGGAGAGGAGAGGGGGTATATTTTTATCGAACAATTTCCGGGTGCGATTTACAACCTAGAACCGCGAGAGTGAGGAAGGAAGAGATAAAGAAAAGGGCAGGGGGAGGGGGGGGGGGGGGGTTGGTAGAAATATATTTATTCCCACGCAATTGCTGAAAATTTGGCATGGAAAGAAATTTCAAATAGAAAATCATTCATGTACGTTTAAATGGGAAAATCATTAATTCAACATTTTTCTATCCTGATAATATTACAATTTTTCTACATCGACGGTCATTTGATTCTATTTGGTTTGGATTTAGCTCTATAATTTGCTAATCGATTATTATTATTATTATTCGAAGTTATGAATGAACGACAAAATATGTGTGTGGAATAAAATTAAATAGGCGGTTAAAATTTTCGATTACTTTCAAGTCGCACGTAAAGCTGCGGGGCTCCGATTCGAACCGTTGCGAATCAAATCAGAGTCAAGCTCTGCAGCACTTGATTTTGGATCGAGGCTTGCGCTTGAGATCAAACGCCGCTTAAGGTCAAATGAGCGTCCTCGAGTCAAGGTCATCTAGCCTATCAATCTTTTTCTCAGGGTGAAAGACGCCGTTTTACCGAGATTTCAAAAACGAAACATTATCAAAGTTAAATAAGAGAACCATCCCCCGCGTCCGTAAATTCTACACAGCTTGACGCTTAATTCGCCCAAAAAAAGGTAATCTTCTACGAGAAAAGTGAGTTTGAAAATTTGCGAAATTATGCGGATCCTCCACAATGGCCTTGGTTTAAGGTCGAGGCCCGTGAATTATTAGATGTAGTAAAAAGAAATCCATGATTTCATATCTTCGTGTGATTGGTTGACTCAGTGATTAGGAGGCACCAAAAAATAATGGTTTTTTTTTTACTACACCTGATATTTCTCACGAATCCTGAGCTCGTTGTATCAAGGTCAAAGCGCACCCGTTACTTCGAATCGTTGCGTTATTTCAAGGTCGCGCTTGTCTACGAATCAAGTGGTCATCGAACTAACGCACTTTGGCGATACTCGTGTTACGTTCTCGAGATCGAGGTCAAAAGCTTAATCGGTACGAGCGACGTCTACGAATAAGAAAACAAAGACGAAGGAAGACGAAGAAGTCGAAGAATTCGACGAGACGACTTTATTGGTACGTTCTTGTGTGCGGAGCGGAGACGAAACTCACCCAAAGATCATCGAGGGTGATGGAGTTGTCGGTGTAGAAGACGAGCATCTCGGCGGTGAGGGGTCCCGGTTCTCGTAGCTTCGACGCCAGCAATAGACACGCGGTGCCGAGCAATTGGAGCTGTGACTTTCTTATCGGGCATATCGATAGAAATCTATCGAGATAATTCATCGACAGTGGGAAAACCTCGTCCTGGCACTTTTGTTCCTCGCATACCTGGAGCATCATCGCCGAAGAACCAAAAAAAAAAAAGAAAACAAAAGCAACAAACTATTAATTAATTATCGAATGACAATGACGGAACAAAAGAATAAATGTCCGTTTGATCGTGGCCCAACAAATGCAAAAAAAAACAACAGATTATCAACTTGTTATACGAGTGCATGATAATTGACGAAATAATGTTTATTACTTTGACCATTGTAGAACAGTGAAATATTTGAAGGCACGAATACGCTTGATCGCTTTTAGTATCAAATCGATTTTTATTTTACGTTTTATAATCAATAATTGTTTATTAATACAAAGCCAAACAAATATATCGAATAACAGAATTGGGTAACTCGAATCTCGAAGTGTTCATCACACAAAAGTGGCAAAAAATAATTAATTATATTAATCATTATTTCGTCTAATATGGTCATGTCGCTTCGAATGTTCTACTTTCTTTACGACTTGTTTTTCATTTGTTCCTTTTTTCGGATATTATTAAAAGGCAAATATAAAAATGAATGGATCAAATAAATCGAATTTTTAAAAAGAAACAAAAGAACATTGTCACACGAATATACGAGTGGAACATACAAAAGAATATTAAATTTAAATCGATCACTGTTTTGCAATGAAAATAATTGTATCGTACGAAATACTGATCCTAAAATTTGCAAAGTCCAGACGGAACGAAAATTATTATATTTTCCCTAATTTCCTGCAGGAAATTCGAGCTATAAAAATGGCACAAGTATTTTTCAGGTGTTCTATTTAGCAATCTACGAGAAATCGTAAAAATGTACATTTTAGATAACGATGATAATAAGAAATTAAATTTAATAATATCCTATGCATTTCAAAGATGCAAACTGCAATCTTTCTATATGTAAAATCAAACGAGCATAAATAATCAAATCCAACTGAAAAAAAATCGCCCTATAATAAATAATCATCAATGACTATTTTTTCTGTTTTATTTATTGTCTTCACTTTTTTCTTGTTCCAAGCCACTTCGTTTCTAAGATAATGACACCGATGATAATAATGATACAAATAATGATTGATTGAAAATTAATTATCCATGGGCACGATTCTCCAATAAACAGAAGCAAGCGAATCCAGCTGTTGCGCTCTTATAAGCTCTTGTCCCTTCTCTGACCAGATGGGCGATATTCACCCATCCTAAAATAGGCCACGTCAAAACATAACCAATAATTACTTTCGTAATAATCCAAAAAAAGAATCATCGAGCCTACAAATATTTGTGGTCTTTTAAGTGTTGAAATAAAAAAAAAAAGAAAAAAAAATAAAAAACCACGAACACACGTATAAAAGTGGACACGCACGAGCACATATAGAAAACACATACGCACTCGTGTTATTACGAGCTAACGCGTCTAGGGCATCGTGAAATAACGAAGGGGTGGTTAATGAGCGTGACCAACCGACCCATCTTGCTTTACTGCTGTATTTTATATGCATTTCTATATATACGTGCGAGTGTGTGGGTATGAGTGTATATATACAGGGTGGATCAAAAACTGTCAGCACCTTGGATATCTTCGAAACTTTAAGGTACACAAAAATTATTTGCTGAAATGAAATTGCACAGTAGGAAAGGGGTCACCCAATAGTGATAATAGTTTTTTTTTGCAGATAGAGATACTTTGGACATTTGAAGGTCAACCTCATTTTTTAAAATAAATCGGTATGTTTTTTTTCTGTATCTTGAAAGAGGAGATTAAATTGAAAAAACATAGCGATCCATTTTCAAAAATGGAGTTGACCTTTAAATGACCGAAGTACCGGCAGCTGCAAAAAAAAACTATTATCGCTATCGGTTGGCCCCTTTCGTAATGTGCAATTTCATTTCCGCAAATATTTCTGTGAACTTTATACACTCGCGAGCAGAAGTATGAAATCATTTACTTGGAATTGATCCCGCGCGATCTTGAGTACTTAATATCTAGTTAAGAATAATAAAAATGGTACCGTTTGAACGGTTTAACTGTTAACTTTAAATTGATACCAAATTCATAAAAATCACGCCGTTATTTAAGAAGTTATCCCGGATTACGTGAAAAAGTAAGGAAAAATATATGTTTCAATTGGGGCAATGAAGAACCGTCTTCGAGCAGTTATTAGGGCTAGGGGAGGGAACACAAAATATTTTATCTTAATTTTAAGGCCGAATAAAATGTTATTAATTATTTTTTGTTGTTTTCTTCATCCATTATTTTTCCATTATCCTTATGTTTTCATAACTCCTTCACATAATCCAGGATAGTTCCTTAAATACTGGAGTGATTTCAATGAATTTGGTACCAATTTAAAGTTAACAGTTTAACCTTTCAAATGGTACCATTTTTATTATTCTCAACTATTTATTAAGTACTCAAGATCGCGCGGGATCAATTCCAATAAGTTATTCCATACTTTTGCTCGCGAGTGTAGTAGTATAGTACTTTTGAAGAAGGCTGTATATTCGCACGTACTCCTGTCCATCCACATCATCTCTCGCAACCCCGTGGCAATTATCCCCTTGAAAAGTACACACACGTACGAAAATACACACAAGTTGCTGATTAACAATGCTCGAGTGTTTCGCTATGGCAACCGGCTGGGAGAACGTTGTGCTGTTGTTGTTACAATTTGTTTTATTTCGTGTGATTAAAGTTTGCAGTCGTTGCAAAGTCAACGAAATTTTTCGCTCAATTTCTTATCGTCATTGTTAAAACAAAATCGTACATCGGAGGTTCGTCCTGAATCTAAGAATGTGAAAATTTGAAAAAAATTCGCTTCATATTTGCAACTGATAAAAAAAAACGGTTTACATAAAAATAACCATTACTATCGTTAGCAACGATCCCAACGATGCAAACGTCCTCGTTTTATTTAAAGTATTATTAAATTGACTGTCTGCATCGTTTTCTTTATTTGAGTAATAATGAAAATAATAAAAATCTGATAATATAATAATAGAGATATAGATAATGAAAATCTGCAATGTACTACTTTGAATAATAATAAAGATAATAAGTTCAGTAAAAAAAACTGCATTGTGGCCCAAAGATGCAAAATTCAAGCCCTTATCTACAGGGTGTGCACGGTAGTATACCCTATTTATTGCAAGGGGTAATTCTTTAAATCATTGGAAACAAATTAAGTCCCATCAACCAGGGTTTGAAATTTAATATTCACCGAGTTAGGAAGGTTCAACTATTTTTCAAAATATTTCAGGCTTCTAACCAAAAACAAATGAATTACAAAATAATTCTCTGGAAGTTCAATTGAGACTTTTTTCAAAAAGCGACGAATGAATGTGACAATATAAAATATGCAGGCTCAATTCGAAATTACGTTAATTACAGTATGCATTTTTAAATTTATATTAATTTTCATTGATTTGTTTTAAATTTTCATTTTTTTTTATTTAAATTTTTAGTAACGGTGATATTGTCTTTTTCACTGCCTTATTTCTTTTGAGCTGTTACAAATAAAATTAATTTAACCACAATTAATTGCCAACGAAAAATCTTTCGGAAATGGAAAAAAAAATGAAGATCGAATATATTTGCGTGCCGAGGTCACGCAGGTTAAAGAGACTGAATCATCGCGATTGGTTATTTTCTTTATTGGTAATAAAACCGACTCCCAATGCGTTTATGAAACGAAGAAAAATCGAATACGACAAAAAGATCATTTCCAGCGATAATTTCCCCTCCCCCTCCACATCTACTTTAAAAAACGTTCGTACGCACCTGAATACGTATAAAAGAGCGATACGAGCCGAGTCAATGATCGGTCATAACTATCGATACGAACTATACGTATATACGGATGCGCACGTACGGACTCATTACCGCAGTAGGCGCAGAGGAGGAAGTCTGCCGCAGCTTGATTGCCAAGGCAGCGAGGAAGGAATCGAGACAAAGAGAGAAAAAAAATAGAGTTCTCTCGTATACGTGCAACGAGGACGGCACTTTCGAAAGAATATCGTTTCTCCTTATTCTTTCATCGGCATAAACTCCCCTCCAACAGTTTCCGGTCATCGATTTAGTAACATTAAAAAATTAAAAATTAAAAAATAATAATCTGCCATTTACTGCAGTGAATAATTGATACGTAAAAAAAAGTTGAAAAAAGTGATTGTGTAATAACCAAATATAATATAATACAATTTTTATTATAAATATAAAAGGTCTACAGGAAAGTTTTGTCTGTTTTTGAAACGGAAGAAAATACAAATTTTTCTTACCGTCAATGAACTTTATTAAATAATACAATTCCCATTATTATTAACTTCTTGCCAGCTTGAGAGTAATTTGAATATTCCATTTTCGAAAAATTATTCATCTTTTGTTGCGAAAAATTGAATCAGTGCCTGTTTGATATCTTCAACATTTTTGAATTTTTGGCCATCGAAAAAATTTTGTAACTACAAAAACTAAGTCCGCGGAATATGGTGGTTTTGTCAGAATTTTTCACCCTAGTTCTGCAGTTTTTTTTACCAATTCCTACAATAGTGTATAGCCTAGCATTATCATGATACAGTATGATGCTTTAATTTTAATTTTTTTATCAACTTTGTATTAGTTAACTAACATTAGCTAAACTTTGCATTAAGCGATAAAAATAATATTTATAAAAATTATATATATATATACATAATTATATAGCGATAATAAAAATAGAGATAAATTAAGCGTGTCGAAAATTGTTGTCATAGAAACGGACAGAACTTTCCGGTACACATAACATACATATATGAAAATATATTTGTACTTAAAAAATGATTCATTATAATGATAAATAAATTTAAAAAAGTCATTTGTATTATATTTATTTATATATTTTTACGAACTTATTTTCAACATGATATATGTATGTAATATAAAATAATAAAATCGCATAATTATACAATTTAATGTATAAATATTACATAAATATAAAAGTAATTTTTTTTCTTTTTCCCTTTATATTGGGAACTTATTTCCCTTTATTTTATATAATAAAATCGCACATTCTACAATTTAATGTATAAATATTACATAAATATAAAAGTAATTTTTTTTCTTTTTCCCTTTATATTGCATATTTAGATATTTGCATGATACAAGTGATCAAATTCGTAATACGTTAAAAAAAAAAATAAATAAAACAATTTGTTTTTATTGAACACCCTCCAGCTCGTCCGCTCGTGGTCATCTTTGCGTAACGAAAGAGAGCGCAGCGCAGCCTCGGAGAAAGAGAAGAGCGAGAGGCGTTCAAGCGTTCGAGATTGATAGTCGAGATTCCGGGTTCGATCTCCGCTTACGCGAGCTCGCGAATTTACGTTGACGTCGATGCTTCCTTTATTTTCTATTACGCGTCTTTCTTGCCGCAAATTGTTTACGCTCATTATTTGTTTTAGTTCGTGAAAACGAAAAATATGAATAACAATCGGCGAGTGAAATAGCTCGAATAATGTTCCTGCAGGGTTACGTTCGAGAGGCAAACATTATTAGATATCTCTTAATTGATAACACGATCTTTTAGTAATAATCAGAAAGCGAAATATGCCTGTTTGCAGTTGTTACGTGAAATGTTGCCTCAGAGATATCAACGAGTTTCAAAAGAATGATGACGTCGAACTTTGTATCGTTGGAATGCCATATATATATATATATTGTTTCAGTTTTATTAACTCTTCTCTGCAAATTTAACCTACGAAAATTATGTAAACATCTTTGAGAACTATCATTTAGCCATTTTCAGCATCACATTTTACATAACACATAATTATAAATAGAGGAAAGTAACCAAATATGGAATACCATTTTGTTTTCGTGTTATAAAAAAAAAGATAATGTAAATAAAAAATTTCTCTTCTTATTTATTTATCAGCCATTTAGTTGCGCTTAAGTTATCGATAGTTTTGTTTTACATATATTAATTTAAAATATAAAATTTTCCCAAAAAC
>JAPYZJ010004870.1:0-18062 GCA_030522765.1 Ophioninae sp. B BG-2022a
CTGTCACATGTTTAATAACGCGCGCTTTTTAAAAATGGCAATATTAACGAGGGTGCCCGCTTTAGGCACGGTGCCCGCTTTAGGCCCATCTCCCCTATATATATATATATAATATTTTGATTTTTTTTTTGAACGTGCAGACTTCCTCCCCTATATAATTATTATGTCAGCAAAAATACCCGGTCCACGGGGAGGTACATATTACGTACACGATTCTTGCGAGCGGTAATTACTCCAGGTTTTATTTCCTCCGAAACAATTACGTAAGCTCTGTACGGTTCGGTCCAATAAAATTCTAATGACTTATTCGTAACGAGTGTCGTTCGAGAGCTCTATTTTAGAAATAAAATTCATATAAAAAAATATCAATTACAACAATAAAAAAAATAACAAATAAAACATTTTTAATAACAATTATGATAAAATAAAAAAAATTAATGTTTAAACCAAATATAAAAATACGAATGAATTAAATAAATAGAAATATGTAATATAATTAATAAGTAATAATAAGTAATAATCATACAAAAATAACATTAATTGAATATAAAAAAGAATATGATTATATCATATATCATGTCTTAATTATATTATTAGCTTTATTAGGTATTATTATTTTCTTAATAAAAATCATTATAATAATCATTGTTGTTGTTGCTATTGTTGATATTGTTGTAATTGTATCGTATTATTATTATAATATTTATAATAATGATACTAAATTATTATTATTATAATATTTATAATAATAATAATTTCGTAATCAGGGAGACAGGGTGGGGGGGGGGGGGGTAATAAAATATCAAAGAAGAGAAATAAAAAGATAACCGCGGAATTCCGGCAAAGCCCAAGTGTAGGCGTCGTGCGACTCGGAGCGGGCGTCGAAGACGATCGAGCCAGGGAGACTCGCGTCCACGGTGCATTAGTATTCGTTCGTTAATTCGAGGGGAACGCTCGGCGAGCAGGTGGTCCCAGCGGGCCATTCGACTCCGTCAACGACTCGAGGATCCTCGAATTTTTCTACTTTTCTCTTTTCTTTTCTTTATTACTATTGTTATGATTTTTCTGTTTTTTTTTTTAAGTTTTTTATCCCCCATTCTCCTTTCTCTCCTGCACACTCCCCTTTCTTCAGCTTACATCGAAGAAAAAACTCCGAAAGAGGCAGAGAAAATGTTATATATTTTTCTGTATTTTTTTGTTCTGGTTGATTATTTTTAAATATTAGAAATTTATTATTTTTGATTTTTCAAATATTCGATCATTCGAAATTATTTAAATAATTTATTGTACACAATAAATGTATGATTATTAAAATGTTAAATTTATAAGAGTTAATAAATATTATAATAATTGTTACTTAATCAATAAAAATTTTAACTAAATGAGAATTAAATTTAAAAAAAAATGAATAATTCATTAAAATGTATTATTCATCATCTTTATTAATGCTTTCGAAATACAAATTTCCTCTTTTTAATTTACAAATTAATAAATTTGTTCAAAAATTGTATAAATAAATTAAATAAATTAAATTAAATAAATTAATTTAAATAAATAAATAAACTATTAATATTAATTAATTATAGTATTATATAAATTAATTTTCTTTTCTACATTTCAAAAAATGTTATTAATATAATTTTTATTTCTTTTTTATTATGGGCGTGTGTGCGAAAATATATCGAGCCTCATATCTATATCGTGGTCCACGAAGAGACAGGGATCTCTCGTTCGCTTTCTTCCTCGGGACCGCGAGAGTATGCGCGTACCCGGACTCTATAATTTCGTCCCTCGCTGTAATTACGATTATCCCTCACGCGTATATCTCCGTACTTTATTCCTTCGTCCGCGTTTCGTGTTCTCGTTGTTGCTGTTGTTGTTGTTCGAGCGCGTACGTTATGGGAGAATATTCGTAAGGTTGTGCACGAGGGCCTCCAGAGAGCCTCCGTTTTCTCCGCATTCATACGAGTGCGTAACGCGTACAATTTTTTTTTCACTTTTTTTCTTTATTTTTCCCCTTATTTTTTTAGCTTTTTTTATTTGCATTTTTTTCGGTTCACATTTTTTAATTTTGTTTAACCACGATAAAATCGAAAATTATTACCAATATTAAATAATATAATAAATAATAATAATAATTTTCCACTTTCAATATATTTAATTTTTATTTTTTTTCTAATTATTATCATTATTAAATAATTAATTAAAATGTATTTAATAACCCGTAATAATCGTAAAATAAAGTTGTTTCAGGCTCTTTAATTTCTTCAATGTATCAATTAACGATAAATTTATTTTCAATTTTTTTAAAAAGAATTTCAATACTTCTGAAATATTGATTTCTTCTCGTTTTTACCATTTTTCATTTCGTGAATAAATTAATTATTAATAATTAATATTTTTGAAAGCAACGATATTTTTTTTTTATTATTTATTGATTTTTGACATACGATTTCTTTTTTCTTTTCAAAAATTGAAACAGCAATCACTTTGGTCGAGGTTTGTCATTTTCACGAAATTATAGTTCTTCCATATAAAGCGAGTTGGCGAGGTAAATGCCTCGAGGAGAAAAGGCGTCGCCGGACAAAATCATCTCGATAAAAGGGCTCGTAACAAACGTCTATTTCGTTCAAGTATATGGCGAACTCGTGGGAACTCGAGTCAACGGTCACTGACCCCATAAATATATTTTTATTTTTATTTTTATTTTTTAAAAACTTTTTTTTTAACGCAGAGTTGAAAATAAAAAATTATTATAATTATTAATTATATTATTTAATAATTATCGTGTATCTCTAACTGAAGAACAAACTTCCGATTGTTTTCTCTTCCTTTTACTTTTCTCGGGTCGCGAAACGGGAATGGACGTACGGGAAGTAACTAGCGAATAAACAAATAATAACAATGACGATAAAATCGTGTTTCGTCGATCGAGACGTGACATCATCGCACACGCGATACTCGAGGAGCCTCGTGAAAGATCATCGTGGCGTAATAACCGTGACTCGAACCCCGGTAAAGGTCGCGAGGCCAAATAATTAAATAAACGTTATTGCAAAATAATAATGATAAATAATTTTTTTATATTCAAACAAAAAAACAAAAAAATTGAATTTTTTATTTAAAAAAATGGACCGATTAATTGAAATAAAATATTATGGAAATATATTTTTTAAATTTAATTAATACAATAAAAAATCAATTATTGGTTCGATCGTAATATTAAAAAATAAAAATAAGTGAATTTTTTAAATTGAAAAATGGAAGCAAAAAATTGAAGTGAAGTATTTTGAAAATAAATGTATCATATTGAATCGACATCCAAAAAAATAAAAATAATTTGTTCGTTAAAAAAAATATCAAAAACCAAAAATGTAACATTAAATTAAAATATGAGAAATGGAAATAATGAATTTCCCAAAAATACTCAATATTTTCCCAAAAAAAAGTATTCTTCGATTTAGAAATTTCGACGTTAAAAAAAATGATTTTCAACGCCAAGGTTTAACAGACCCCGAATTCGTGATTGAAAAAAGGGTCGAAACTTTTCCACGTCGTTTTCGAGGTTTGTACAAAAATTGTTTAACCGTGATAAAAAAATCGTAATTTTCCAATCGCTGGACATTCGAGATCAAAATTACCTGAATGAACACCAGCATCTCCATCAGGATCCTCGAAGGTATCGTGACAAAATTCTTCGCGATTTCGGTGACCGGAAGTGTCGCGTTTCGGTCGATGAAGATTGGTAGGCCAATCGTTGGTGGATCGATCGTTAGTGGGTACCGGTAGCCTCGACGATGGGTTTCCGGTATGGTCGCAAGAAACGGAAGACGCGAGTACGTGTCTTTTGTTGTTGGGATTGTTGATGGCGTTTGAACGAACGAGAGTGCTCGCGCTTCTGGCAACTTTGGTACTATGAGTGCGTCTGATAAGAAGATTAGTGAGGCTGGTAGGCGATCGATTATTGATAGAATTTCGATCGGCGTTACTTCCGGTTGTACCGTTAAGCCTGGTTTTCTTTTCATTCGTTTGATCCTCGATTCTCTCCGATGAATTTTTGTTCGAATGTTTATTTTTATTTTCAGCGTTTCTAGCTATTTTTGGATCAACCGGAAGTGTACGATTATCGAGTCTATCGACTTCCGGTTTTCTTCTTTTGTCCGTTATGGCGGAATCTTCTGGAGAGGATCCTCCAGCGGACTCGAGGCACGCGATCGTCGCGTTTAATCTTCCACCGGAAGTGGCCTCTTTGGATCTCGTCGCCGGTTCTTTTCTTCCACCGAATCGATTCTGGAATCTTTCGATCGTTTTGAACGATCTCGTTCTCTCGACTTTTTTTCGCGTTTGCTGATCTTCGTCGATGGTTTTCGTTGCTTCTCTCTTCGTTTTCGTCGGCGCCTCGAATATCCTCGTCAACGATTGAACTTTCCCTCGGGTTTCCGGTAAGTTCGAACCGTGATGAATGGTAGCGTCGATACTCGCGCTTCTCTCGGGATTCTTCCGGTTTGATTTTGGAGCCTCGTTGTTGTTGCTGAGAGTTCGGGTGAGTGGTGCGTGTCCCGATTGGTTCTTCGTGTTGCTGATCGGGAACGTATTACAGTTGAACTTCTCTTCGAGGGTTTTGCCGATTTTGTTGTTCTGACGAGGCTCACCGTCGAGCGAAACGTAAAACGTTGATCTTCGCTTCGGCGAGTCCTCACCGTTCTCCAACATCTTCAATCTCGAAGGGGCCTCGCGAGAATTCTTAACCTCCCTTTTTGATTCACATGGTCCAAGAACCCTCCGCCTCAATGGGAATCGGAACCCTTCTCCAGATCCCCTCCAGACTTACAATCTCGTCAAACGGGTTTTTCACTTTTTATCTTATTCTTTTCGTTTCGGGCCCCCCGGATACTTTTTCCGGAGGATTCCAAGACCCTACAGGAGATTTCTCCAGCAGACTTCTCCAGCGGATTTCTCCAGCAGTCGTTTTTGACGAGTAAACTTCTCCTGCAAACTTCTCCAGCGGATTTCTCCAGCAGTCGTTTTTCTCGAGTAAACTTCTCCGGCAAACTTCTCCAGGATACTTCTCCAGCGGATTTCTCCAGCAAACTTCTCCAGCGGATTTCTCCAGCAAACTTCTCCAGCGGATTTCTCCAGCAGTCGTTTTTCTCGAGCAAACTTCTCCGGCAAACTTTTCCCGGATACTTCTCCAGCAGACTTCTCCAGCGGATTTCTCCAGCGGATTTCTCCAGCAGTCGTTTTTCTCGAGTAAATTTCTCCAGGAAACTTCTCCAGCAAACTTCTCCAGTAAGCTTCTCCAGCAAACTTCTCCAGCAAGCTTCTCCAGCAAACTTCTCCAGCAAGCTTCTCCAGCAAACTTCTCCAGCAAGCTTCTCCAGCAAACTTCTCCAGCAAACTTCTCCAGCAAACTTCTCCAGCAAACTTCTCCAGCAAGCTTCTCCAGCAAACTTCTCCAGCAAACTTCTCCAGCAAGCTTCTCCAGCAAACTTCTCCAGCAAACTTCTCCAGCAAACTTCTCCAGCAAGCTTCTCCATTCTTCGAAATCACCAACCCGCGAAACGTTTTATCGCGATCGGATATTTTCTTCTCATCAATAGTGCTGGAGCCTCCAGGTAATGGCTTTATTTACTGGAATTTCGAAGGCGGATCCGAACACCGTTCGGCCCGAGTCTGGAGAATCTCGTCGATCTGGCAACGTCGATGACACACGAAAACACGTGCGCACTCTGAGACGGATACGAGGGTGATTCGTCCTCCCATTTCGACGTCCGATGAAGCTCCGTTTTCGAGGAAACGAGAAAACGCGAGTATTTCGAAATCTCGATCGAAATATATTCGTGCACGGTTTCGTTCGAGTCGTAAGCCTGATTTCGTCGGATTTCGAGTTGATCCGGATTAACAGTGTCAAAAACCAAATTCTAATACGTTCGTATAAAGAGAGAAGGAAAAAATCTCACGGCACGATCAGCGATAATGCCGACACTTTCACTTTTATCACTGACACTAGTCCATTTTTATCACTATCTATTTATCTTTGAAAAAAAAAAAAATTGATTCCTCGATTTTGAAAAATCGTAGAATTGCTTCAAAAATTTTCAACGTTTATTATTATCGAAAACAAAAAAAAAAATAAAAACGTATTTACACACAGTGTGACTATCAAGAGTAATTTCGAGTCAAGGTCGTCGGACGTCGAAACTCGTCAGCTCGTAATACCGATTTATATACGATTCCCAATCGGCCTGTTTACCCTCGACGTTTCATAAACTCGATCGTTGAAAATCAAGGTGAAAAATATTTCTCGACAACGAAAATCGATAACTTTCGCTGTTCTTAAAATCTTTTTTTTTTTTCTTTTTTTTTTAGGCCAGCAATAAGCTATTGGCTCACATCGCGCACCGTTATCAGCTCCTTTCTCTCGTCTCTTTCACGTACAACGAAAAATCACGTATTCGCGAGAGAAACGGATTTACTGATGAAAAAGGACAGATATAAACGAGAATTCAAGAGAGAGAGAGAGAGAGAGGAAAGAAAAAAATATTAGGACACGAAGGCGCGCACGATCGTGTCACAACCGCTCGCCAGACAGACCCACGGCTATCTGCACACGACTGGCTTGTGTCTCCCTTGATTGCCTCGTACGACGCCCCTACCGGCTGTCCCGAGAACTCGCGCAATGCACGAGCCGTCTCGCAGCCTCTCCCCCCCTCTACTTTTTTAATGTGGTCACCCTCTCTCTCTCTCTGTCTCTCTTTTTTTTCTCTCTCTTTCTCTTTCAGACCAGGCTCTCTTACAAAGTAACGTGCCTCGATACACAGGACTTTCCTATGCACTTTATTTCTCCCTCCAGACTCGACGACTTTCCAAACGAATTTTCTTATTTTTATTTTTTTTTTAATAAAATTTCGGTTTTTAGCATTGGTTTATTTTTTTCTCGACGATTTTTCGAACAAATTTTCTGTTTTTTATTTTTTTTTATTAAATTTTTATTTATAACATTATTTTCTTTATTTATTTATTTGTTTTTCTGTGAATTATTATTTATTGTTTACTGCAAAATTTATTTTCGTATTATTTAGAAAATTATTTAGTAATTTATTGCTAAATTGTGTTCGAAAGAATGATTGTATTTTTAATTCTATTAATTATTATTTATTAGTTACTGTATTTATTTTTTCCGCGTCTTTTATACAATTATTCAATTATTTATTGCGAAATTGTACTAAAACATTATTTTATTTATAATTCTATTAATTATTTCCTGTAATTTTTGTTTGTATTATTTATGAAATTACCTAATCATTTATTGCTAAATTGTATTGAAAAAATGTAGTTATTTTTAATTCTCGTAATTATTATTTATTATTCGATCGTTAAAAAAATCAATTTTTAATATCCTGAATCAAAATTGAATAAAAATCCGCGTTCGATTCTTCGATAGGTCAAGGTGTGCGAATATTCGCGACTTTTGTTTACGTCTCCTTTTTTCATCTTCATGATAGTCACATCACAGAATTATATGAGCGAAATGTCGAAGGATGAAAATCATCTGGAAATTCGGTTGTCGAATTCGGAATTGGGGATCGCGAGGGTCCGGGCCAGTTTGGTTTCCATGGGGAATATCAGGTTTTGGTGACTCAATTAAAACAACCTCGAGCAAGAATACCAGTTGAGCATCCTTTTTGTTTTTTTTCTCGACCGAGTTAACAAAAAATAAATAAAAATTCCGACTATAAAAAAAAGATTGAAAAAATTGGTAACGTTATTGAATATTTTTAAATTAATTTTCGTGCTGGAAAAAATTATTTCTTATCATAAATAATATTGAATATTTGTTACAAAATAAAGATAAAATATAATTTCAAATAAAAATGTTAGAATATCATTAATTAATTTATTTATATAACTAAATGCAGAAATATTTCATGGCGTAAAAAAATTAATAAAAAATCATCCAAATGAGAAGGATGGAAATAAAACGACGGTTTGAAAATCGTGATCCGAAATAGCATGGCCTGATACAGATCCTGGTTCGTCGTCGCGAAACAGACGTCAAGAAACCTCGTTTCTTTTTTCTTTTTTTTTTTTGTCGTCAACCGCGAACCCTGACCCTACAATTTTCTCACTCCCTAATGCGTAGTTATCGCTCGTTTTTTTTTGTCTTCGAGCTTTCGTCTGCTACCGACGTCTGTCTTCGCCTCAAGCTTTTTGAGAACAGATGCGAAAGGGGAAAAAGGTTGTTATTATTAAATACAAAAAAATGCACGTCATATTTATTTTTATCTAAATTAATATCCATTTTTGTATAAAAATTTCATTAATTATTTGTAAAAATATTTTTGTAAAAAAGGATTTTAAAAAAATCATCAAATATTGAATCGTCATATCAAAGCTGATTAATAATGAATAATAATTGATTAATGACTTAGTTGATTATTTTGCCTCGGATAAAAATGATTTTAAAGAAAAATCAATTGAATGGAATTAATTGATTAATTTCAATGAATAAAAATGAACAATTAATAATTTGAGAAAACAAAAAAATTGTTTCAAATTTATAATTGCAAGGGGAGGAAAATGGTAGCGGGGTTTCTGCAATAATTTTTGTGTCGTCTGGGAAAAACGCTTATCGCTTTAATAGCTCGTAATAGAACGTACTAAACAAGGTTTACTGTTCTCGGGGCAAGAGGCGCTCGTCGTAAGGCTCCGTCTACGTCGCCTCTGTAATAGCCATCGCGAGCTCAATTTTTGTCTTTTTTTAACTCTTCCTCGCTCAGTTTTACTCCCCAAGTTTTCTTTTCAGTTTTTTTTTTTTTTTTAATTTTTCTTCACGCGGTTCCCGTTTTTAAAAAGCAAACAAAAGCATCGAGTTGCAAACGATGCAAAAGTCGAGGTCACGAATAACGACGAAGGTAAACAAAAAAATATAAAAAATATAATATTAAAAAAAAAAAAATAATAATTATTCGAAAGTCGAATTTTCTCGTTTTTACAATGATTATAAAATAATATACCTTATCGGTTATCAATAATATTTTATTGATTTATTATTGGTTTATTAATAAATGATAAATATATTTCAATGAAAAAAATAGTATCAATTAATACTATTTTAATATAAATAAATAACTAATAAAAATAGAATTAATTGTTTATTAAAACTATTTTCCTAATTCACCATTTATTATTATTCCATAATTTCACTAAAAATTACTTTAAAAATACCGATATTATTATTTATCAATTAAATGTAATCGGAAAAATTTTGATTTATGATATCTCTATCATTTAAATAAAAGCCAATATTTTATTGAATTAGAAATCGCTAAAAAAAAAATCTCTGAATATCGGAAAAATCATAAAAAAGGGGATAAAAAATTCGGGCCCTTTGAGGGCTTCCAGAAAGGGACGAAGGGCGGCGTTTCCAGCCCAGAATTGGGGCAGAGATTTTTTCAAAGGGGTTGTTCGCAGTTTCGTGTTATTTACGAGTGTTTTCACGGTCGAGTCGTACGCGGAACGTAACGGGGCTTAACCTAAGCGCCTTTTCTTTCGTTTTTTTTAAATGCTTCTGTCTTTTTTTTTTTTATCGAAGCCCTATAAATAATACGAGACCGCGATCTTGCCACCGTTGCGGGGATCTTAGTAAACATTAACGCGACAGCTTTTCAACGGGATTCAAGCCTCGACTTGCATCGGGCGAATGGACTAGAAAAACTCGAATATAGATACCGACGATTTTGTATACCAGAGTATAAAACTCCGAAACCGGTTTTACCCGCTCGAGAACGAAAGGGAAAATATTATAGGCGCATAAACGAGAGTCGAGAACTCGTGTGATTCACACGAACGATTCTTTCCCTCGACACGTGTGCGTTGCAAAAATTGATGAAAAAAAGTTATAAACTTTTATTTATTTTTGTTTTTTTTTAATAATCTTGATAATTAAAAAAATTAATACTTTTTTAAGTATTCACTTTAATAATAAACAAACAATTTTATTATTTTGGTGAATAAGAAAAAAAGATTTTTCTATTATTATTATTTTTCTGATTATTATTATTATTAAGATACTGGAAAAAAAGTTTAATAAAAGTTCATTCAACACAGCAAAAAAAGTGCCATTTTTTTCAATTTTTGTAGTGAGAATTTTTTATTTCGTTCTTACTACATTTATTTATTTCGGTTTGTTTGGGTTTAGAAATAATTGTTGCTGTTGTCATGATTATCAAAAAATTATTAATATTATTATTTATAATTATTATAATTATGAATAATAGCAATAATAATTTTTTAATAATTATTATAATTATGAATAATAACAATAATAATTTTTTAATAATCATGACAACAGCGACAAT
This sequence comes from Ophioninae sp. B BG-2022a, assembly GCA_030522765.1. Classification (NCBI taxonomy): domain Eukaryota; kingdom Metazoa; phylum Arthropoda; class Insecta; order Hymenoptera; family Ichneumonidae; species Ophioninae sp. B BG-2022a. The sequence goes on from JAPYZJ010004870.1 coordinate 10,362, forward strand.
TATTTCTAAACCCAAACAAACCCAAGCAAATAAATGTAATAAGAACGAAATAACAAATTCTCACTACAAAAATAGAAAAAAAAATGGCACTTTTTTTGCTGTGTTTAATAAACTTTTATTAAACTTTTTTCCAGTATGAATAATAACAATAACAATATAAGTGATAATAATAATGGAAACGATAATTATTAATAATACCTATTAATAATAATGATTTTCTGAAAATCACAAATTCGTTTACGTTTTCGAACAAAAGAAGGAAGCACGTGAAGTTTCTGAAGAACTGACGTGGATTTCTCGAGGTCAGGTTAAGGACTGAAATTTCGGACGGTGGAGCGAAATTAAAAGTTTATTTCGTCGCGAGTAATTTGGCCATTTAAGGATAGAATTTTTTTCGAGGGGTTTGAGAAATTATTTTTCAAAGTTTTGAATTGCTTCGTGAGTGAAAAGAGCTATGTCGCGATCAAGCAACTCCGGGCAAAAGAACGCTGTGGTCCTGTGAGTATTTCTTTTCCATTTTTTTTACTCCAATTTTTTACGTTTTTAATATTACGTCATATGTATTTTTTTTTCGATATTGACATTACGTAATTTGAAGGCTTGAAAAAAAACTTGAATTCGAATCGGCTGAATCCTATTATTTAATAGTCGTGTCAATTTTTTTATTTGCATATATTATATCAATGGTTGCATTGGTGATCACTTAAGGTGGTGTTAAGTAAAGCGAGTTCTGGCGCCGGTGACAAACGAACGGAGGCGGCGAATGAGTCCGACTGATGGGTTAATTGATTGATTGATAGTCTATCACATGCCTCGCTACAGATCTCTCGGGAGAATCGATACGTACGAAGAATAACCAATAACAATAAACACTTTTTTTTAACCTAAATTCATATTCCAAAATAGGCGAGTAAAAACGGTTAAACGAAAACGCATGAAAATCAAAAAGTAACTCAAAATAATAATAACATGAAAATCGAATACAAACAAAAAAGCACCTAAATAAAAATTTTTTTTTAAAATAAAAAATAAAAAGCACGACGAAAAAATCAGCCATCCAAATTTAAGAAACAAACCCAAACAAAGAAAATGCAAATAAGGGAAACAAAATTTCAAAAAATATAATTACACAAACCAAAAAAAATAAAATATTAAATTCAGTCATCCAAGTTTAAGAAGGAAACCCTAACCCAAACAAACCCAAACAAAGATAAATACGAACAATGGAAACAAAAATTTAAAAAATACATTTACAAAAATCAAAGAAATATTCAAAAATTAAATCGAAATATTAAACAAAAAAATAAAAAATGAAAATGCCATAGAAATTGAATATAAAAAATCGAAGTACGAAGAAAAATCAAACTTATAAATAAGAAAATAACAATTATAAAAAAAAAAGATAAAAACAGAAGTTTGAATAAAGATCAATAACAATGAGAGACCGGAAGACCATTTGGTTCTCAATTTTGACCAAGATTTTTGACCAAGAATTTTGACCATCTGGGTTCGTGAAGACGTATCGAATCTGCAAAGGGAAGGGTCGAGATATATTCAGCACTGAGGTATGCTAATTTTCCGATGGTCCCGGACGAACGGAACGGACGTTCCATCCAGACTCGGACACCGTCTCGCATACCTATTTCGGATTTGGATCGACGACCGGACAAAGGCGCGAAGGACGAGACGACTAACGAGGGCTAACGGACGTGCCTTCAGTGTACGCCCGGTCACCACGTGCACGTTTAGCTAAACTATTACCGACCAATCCATTTACCGTTGCGTAACTAGATGTTTTTGGACGAAACCCCTCCTCCCCCCCTCCAGTCTGCTAATCCGCGAGGATCGGCTTCGCAACGCGTCAAACCTTCCAACGATTTGTCACCGGAATTGCCGTTGATCCTACTCCGGTGGCACGAAGAAAAACAACACTCTTCTTCAACCAGCCGAACAATGCGCGTTTTTTTTCCCCGTACTCTTGAACTGATCAAGATTAGGCAGGTCGAGTGTTGGCGACGAATTTCGTTCAATGCTTGGCAGCTGGCGTGGAGATCTTTTCCATTTTACATTGTCAAGTCTCAAGTTGTTTTTATTCAGTTTTTGTGCACTAAATGAAATGAGGAACGAACTGAGTTGAAATGTGTTACTCGTTTTGTAATCTAAATCAACGTTCGGTTTGTATTCTAAATTAAAGATTGGTTCATAACCTGAATCAAAAATTGGTTCATGGCCTAAATCAAAGATTGGTTTGTATCCTAAATCAAAGATTGGTTCATAACCTAAATCAAAGATTGGTTTATAATCTGAATCAAAGATTGGTTCGTATCCTAAATCAAAGATTGGTTCATAACCTAAACCAAAGATTTGTTTATAATCTAAATCAAAGATTGGTTGATAATCTGAATCAAAGATTGGTTCATAACCTAAATCAAAGATTGATTCATATCCTGAATCAAAGATTGATCCGTAACCTAAACCAAAGATTGGTTTATAATCTGAATCAAAGATTGGTTTATAACCTAAATCAAAGATTGGTTTGTATCTCAAATCAAAGGTTGGGTCATAACCTAAATCAAAGATTGGTTCATAACCTAAATCAAAGATTTGTTTATAATCTAAATCAAAGATTTATTTATAATCTAAATCGAAGATCGGTTCGTATCCTAAATCAAAGATTAGTTCATATCCTAAATCAAAGATTGATTCGTATCCTAAATCAAAGATTAATTCATAACCTAAATCAAAGATTGGTTCTTATCCTAAATCCAACAGGACTTTATACCAAATCGTAAATTAAAAAAAAAGATAGGCGACCAAATGTCTTCCAGTATCTCGTGCTAGTCCAATCCTACCCTGTCCAGATCAGCATCACTTGATTCATCAATTCTAGATCGCCATTTGACCCTACCAAGAAGATCGACACCGTTTTTTATTCCAGGGGTAATATCGCGACTGGAGGGATCGCGATAATCGGTGACGACCCGGAGAAAAAGTTGCTATCTAATGGACGGGTAAGAGCACAAAGGATTGACGGTTGATTCAACGTGAACTGCCGTCGTCATCTGTTCGTTGTAGGTCATCTAAGCGCAATGATCTTTCGTATCAATCTATGTAAAGAATAGAGAAACGAAAGAAAACGTTTGTCGGACTGTGGATCGAGGACCAATTAGGAAGTATCAGGAAACGTCTTTCAAAAGTATCAGGGATCTTCGATGAAGGTACAAACCCAAACAAAATCCACTCAAGGTCTGGTAAATAAGTACAAGTGCTGTTCTTTTCGCTGATGCTGGGAATTGTTGGGCCCAGATATACGATCATTCAAAACCAGGTAGAAATGCTTTTCTTGAAGACAACCAATGGATTATATCCAGGTTTGAAGTACAAGGAAAGTATTTCTGAACGGTTATCAAGAACCGAGTACTTTGGTCCGATCGGTTGGTTCTCATGCTCGACGTCTAGTGAATAATCAGTCCAACCTTGTGTGTCCGTTTCCACGGACGAAAAAAAAAAACTATCGAGACGTATCGTCGTGATTTTTGCAACATGAAGCGAATCGATTGAACAGACTTCCGGGAACGAGAGGCGAGCCGAGAGAGAATCGAGCTCGCCGACCTGCTGTCGAGAGCGAAACGAGTATCCGCCAGGATACACGGTGTTCGAGTGTCGACTGGATGGGAACAGACCGATCGCCCAGGTGGTCCAGGTCCCGCCAACCGATGGCCGAGATAATCCCGATAAAACCTGTATGATACTGGAGACCAAGCAGTCAGAGTTTGGTCCTTGCGCGAGGTACAGCCTAAATTGGAGAGAACCTAATTGGTTGATAAGACTCCACGATAAGATGGATGGATGAAAGTTGGATAGACAAAACTGATTCGTTTAGGGTAGCAGCTTACCCTGGCCAAAGGGATCAACGAAATTCTAAGAAAGCCTGTGGAGGAAGGTCTTTTCTGCTGGAGGCTAGAGATGCTGGATCTTCAGCCTGCGCAGGAAAAGTAGCTCAAAGTGTGGAACCATCGATGTTTCAACCTATGACCATCCTAGAAACCACCAAGGGTTGCCAAAACGGTCCTACCTCCAGGCTGTCTTACGGACCACTAAATCCAATTCAAAAACCAGCCAAGTGTCATCAACAGTCCGCTTTTTATATCGAGTGTAGCACGGGTCCTAAAGGACCAATTGCCAGAGTGACCCAATTGCCGAAAGGTTGCGCAAGAAATTCCAGAAGACCGGCAACCGTTTACGAAACTTTCGTGAAACACGACGGAGCCAGTCCGATCGCTACGGTTACCCGATGCAACGAAAAGGCTTTGAAGGACATTGAACCTGCTTGCGAATATCTAGAAACCCGCGTTGGTCTTTCAGGACCACGAGCAAAAGCACAGTCACTTCCTGAATGTTCTTCGACTGTCCAGCACTTTACGCATCTCAATGTTCAGGCTTGCGACAACGGACCGACCGCTAGAATCAGTCAGCATTGTGGGAATCAACGAAAGAGCGAATTTCAGATTCGGTGCCAAGAAAGCACCAAGTCACCAGCGGCTTGCGGTTGCCATCCAAGCTCCGCAGCTCCGGTAAGAGATCATAGGAAATTTCAAACCTGCGGATCAGGAAGACCTCTTCGCGGGGTCAAATCAGCTGCCGAGAGAAGAAACGGTCTTAGTCCAACCAGGCTGGAGTTGGAAGGGAGAGTTGGACCTTTCAAGTACAGCAGGGTACCAGGAAAGATTTGCCATATCACAAAGACCTGCCAGCAACCTCGATCCAATCAAGCACAACCTTATTGCCCGGCCCAGCCAGAAGCGATCTTGCAATGTATCCAGAAACGACTAGAAACTTCGGTCCAACCTACTTGTCTATGTCCGGTTGCATCAAGCTCCAATTATCCCTGTCGTTCATCAACCCTGATGCATCCTCTACCAGGTGGATCCGTATTTTCCCAAATGCCGGCACCTTCACTGCCTGACATTGCGCCAGTCCCTAGAGGCCCCAATCTTCTCCGGGATTACAAAGCTCAACGTCCAAAATCGACTAAGCCTAGAAAAGGCTCGACCCGAAGGAAACCCCGGCATGATGACAAACCCGACACTCTACAAAAGCCTTCAACGAAGAAAACAACACGGAGTAAGAAAACCGGTTTGGCCCGCAAAGATCGTACGCCTACCCCGTCTTCGCGGGATGCTCAGATTCAAGAACCCTCACGAGACCCTAGCGAAAGAAACGTCCTCCGTCCGGCTTTCGCTTCCAAGGAAAATCAATCGGATCCTGCACATCAGGAAACCACTGGCGTTCAGTGTCCGGAAGAAGAAGCGGAAAGCGATGAATCGGTATTTAAAATGCTGATACGCAGCTCCTTTTGGGGGTTTTTTTATCCTTGGTTCATTATACCAAAGATCATTAGTTGGTTTAACTGATGACCAGATTTAGAAACGTTCGAACCCCAATATTGGGATTTTGTTGAATGGTTTATAACGATTATTGGTAATATTGGTTTGTAATCCAAACCCAAACAGTGCACTTAGTTTATAATCCAAACAAACCCAAACAGTGCACCGGCGAGGAACCTTCCTACGTCGAATGTCCGGCTTACAAGTCCAAAAAAGAATCATCATCGATTGCCCACATTGAGCCAACTTACGTCGAATGTCCGGCTTACAAGTCTCAAAAAGAATCATCATCGATTGCCCACATTGAGCCAACTTACGTCAGATGTCCGTCTTACGAAATCAAGGAATCAAGGGAAACGGACTGCGCGCTGAGATTCAACGACCTCGTTAACGATTATCCGGAACAGATTCGAGCCAAAACCGTGGAAACATTTCTGGCTTGCAGAGCCAAGAGAAACGGACTCCAGGACGAGTGCCGTCTCGACATTCCCGAAAGCGTCCTACGAATGAGCTACGAGCAACGGAGAAATCGACACGCGAGAACTCTCGTCTCGTCTTGCACGAAACGACGAAGAGATCTTGATGACCAACCTTCTCGTACGGAATATCGCCTCAGACCACAACTGTCAGTCCAATGATGTGGAAATCTTTGATGACGATAATCAATGATCCTTATAGGTTATGTTTGGCGGTTATTAGTCTCAAACAAACCCAAACAAACCCAAATAAAAACATCAATTCTGGAAGCTAATCAAACTATTCATTCCTCCAGGATCCACAGTCCGCAAAATCTTTCTAACTAGGATTTGTATTGGTCATTCAAATTAGGTAATAAATATGACGAAGTTTGGATTTTGACCGATTTTTATAGATCAACTTGGAGAAAAAAGAAGTAGCTAAGAAATTACAGATTTATCACTTTGAATTTTTTTCCAACGATGCAAACTCAAACAAACCCAAATGAACTTTATTTTCGTCGATAGGAACGAAGTGCTAAGCGGAATCATCGCTCGGATCATCGAAAGGAAAAACCTCATACTCAGCGACATAAAAACGATGCTGAGCTTGAAAACAGTCACGAGCAAGACTCGGGAAAACCTAAAAGAACCAAGCACCCTTTGAAAGCTGTGAAATCGCGAGAACTTCGCGCCGGCGTCGTTTATTACGATTGCGACTGCTATCATCGAAATGGACTCCAGCAGGACTGCCCCAGGGGTGGTTGTGGAGGTCTGACTCATCACTATCGCAAAAAACATCGTATACGAGTATTTTATCAGCTTGAAGTTCACTTCGTACTTTTTCTTCATCATTTCCTTTTAATACGAATTTTCTTATCTCATTTCCTACTTTTCTCATATCTTTAGCAATTTTTATAACTTTTTTATCAATTATAATTTATAAAATCCAATCACGATCCAAAAAATGATTTTTGCAAAGAAAAAATGGAGTCGAAAAAACATAATGATTTTCGTTAGTTTTCAAAGTTGCAAATTTCAATCTCGTAGCGTTTGGGTTTATTTGGGCTGCAAGAGTTGCAAACTTCAATCTCGTAGTGTTTGGGTTTGTTTGGGTTGCGAAAGTTGCAAACTTCAATCTCGTAGTGTTTTCATCATCAGTGACGTCGTTGTCTTTATTTCCTGATTAATCCAGGTTTGAAGCACTGCGTTTCGAAGCCCTGGCCTAAATGCACTTTGTCAAAGTACTTCACCCACAAGTGGGGAGAGTACGAAGACCTATTGGATCTGATACCACCCACGGCGTTCTGCGGTCCCAGGGATGCATTTTACAAGGCAAAGTTGGGAAAGTACAAAGGTGATGGGAAAGACGGATATAATGGGGAAATGGATGAACACCTACGTAGTAAAATCAGTGGAAAGAATGGATGTCAAGACAAGCAGAAAAATGGTAAAAAAAGTGAAAAGTGCGGCAGGGCCAATGAGAACGACGTTCAGCATTACATGATGATTCCGGTTGGTAGAAATGATTAGGATTGTCCCCAAAAATGATGACTGTCAATAAACGAGTTGGTGGAAAAGTGTGGTGGAAAATAAATTTTACGGTCACCCATTCAACTATTGGCCCAATTCAATTTCCAGCTCGGTCACCCATCCAACTATTGGTCCAATTCACTTCAAGCTCGGTCACCCATCCAACTATTGGTCCAATTCAATTTCCAGCTCGGTCACCCATCCAACTATTGATCCAATTCACTTCAAGCTCGGTCACCCATCCAACTATTGGTCCAATTCACTTCCAGCTCGGTCACCCATCCAACTATTGGTCCAATTCACTTCCAGCTCGGTCACCCATCCAA
>JAPYZJ010004871.1:0-18141 GCA_030522765.1 Ophioninae sp. B BG-2022a
GAGAGAGAACGAAAGAGAACGAAAGAGAGAGAGAACGAGAGAGCACGAGAGAGAACGAAAGAGAGAGAGAGAGAACGAGAGAGAACGAAAGAGAGAGAGAGAACGAGAGAGAACGAAAGAGAGAGAGAGAGAGAACGAGAGAGAACGAAAAAGAACGAAAGAGAGAGAGAGAACGAGAGAAAACGAAAAAGAACGAAAGAGAGAGAGAGAACGAGAGAAAATGAGAGAGAAAGAGAGAGAGAGAACACGAGAGAGGGAGAGAGAATGAGAGAGAACGAGAGAGAACGAGAGAGAGAGAGAAAACGAGAGAGGGAGAGAGAATGGAAGAGAACGAGAGAGAATGAGAGAGAACGGGAGAGAGAGAAAACGAGAGAGGGAGAGAGAATGAGAGAGAACGAGAGAGGGAGAGAGAGAGAGAGAACGAGAGAGAGAGAGAGAGAGAGAGAGAAAACGAGAGAGAGAGATAGGGAGAGAGAAAGGGGGAGGGAGAAGGGAGAGAGAGAGAGAGGGAGAATCACAGATATCTGCAAAATACACGAGGAATAAGCGAGAAAACTCGAATATACGGCGAATTGCGGTAGAGCCGAAAATGTGGCGTTGAGTGCACGTTGCAACGATGAAAAAAAAAAAAATACCCAAAAAAAAACAAAAGAAAAAACAAAAACGGGAAACGAAAATAGGAAAAGCGGACGAAAAATAAAAAGAAGAGAGAGAGAGGGAAAAAACACACACACACACACGAAATCGAAAAAACGAGAACACACGCGACGAAAATATGAGAGGAAAACGAGAGATGTAAATCAAAACCGTGGTAACCGCCAGTGGGGAATGAATTTTTGGGCGATAGCGCCGTTGTAGCCGCAAGACCCGAGAATTCGCGCGTCAGAAGGGCGCAACTTTTCGATTCGCGTGTACCGTTTCGACGCGATCGCAATACGCATACTCCACGGGAAATGGAAAATGTTTTTCACTCGTGCAACCCGGATCTTTTTATATTACGGCGAAACTCGCGGATATAGAGTTTTTAATGGGAATCGTGGGAGCTGAGGTGAAGGTAAATTAGGATTGACGAGAGAGGATATGATTTACTTTTAATTTTTCGTACGTTTGTTTCGTGCAACAGTGGTTCAGTGTTGATTACTTTTTTTTTTCTCTTTGATAACTGTTTCTCGTCAGTTATTTGTTATAGTGATGATATTTGCTATTTAAGGTGGCAGTGACAGCGAAATCCGGCTATTTACGGCAGTCAGTTAAATGCCTATGGGAATTGTGTAATTTATAGGAAAATTCAAAAAATCTGATACTCATTAAGTTCCTTCTCAAACTCCAAATACCTCGACCCATTTTTTCGTTTGCACTTTTATTCACGCTGCCCAAGAAAAAACCATCTTTTTGTTCATCGGATTTTTTTCGGAAAACCTTTGTTTTTAGGAAAACCTTTTTTTATAAAACAAAAAGAAAAAACATTTTTTTGTTCATCGGATTTTTTTTGGAAAACCTTTTGTTTTAGGAAAACCTTTTTTTTTAGGAAACAAAAAAAAAACACATTTTTTTGTTCATCGTATTTTTTTCGGAAAACCTTTTTTTTAGAAAACAAAAAAACCGTCGTCTGATTTTAAAGAACTTATACATGCTTTAAAAAAAAAGACACAAAAAAACACCGAATTTTCTCTGCACCGCGACGATGCAAAATTCGAAATCATCTTTTAGCCCCGGAGCCGACAGATCGCTCGGGAGTGGGGAGAGAAAAGCCTCGTCCGATCACGCCGAGCATTTAAACCGAGCCGAATTTAAATCAGGATGAGAGCTACTGCCGCGTGGTTGCTCTCTTTTCCTCTCGCTCTCTCTCTCTCTCTCCGCCTCCCTCCTGTCTCTTTTTGTATTGTCCTTTCGTATATAATACACATATATATAGGTTTATGTATTTATAAATATAAATATAATTTTTTGTATACATAGTACATTTATATATCTATCTCTCTATATATTTGCACACATATATGGCTATAAATAATTTTATATATATATATATATATATATATATATATATGTACCTTTTTAACTATAATATACTTTGTAGTATTATTACGTATTACTCTGTACTCTTTAGTCCTATTTTTATTATTTTCTTCATTTTATTTCATACGATTATTCCGTGTGATCGTTTTTATTTTTTTTTATAATATTTCCTTGATGAGAGCCAAATTTACTAAATACTCGTTCTTGCAAATTTTCGCTAATTTTTTTTCCTAAGCAATCTTACGAGAGTATAAGTAATAAGTCAATCAATCAATCAATCAATCAATCAATCAATCTCTTCTATTTTTCTCTCTCTCTCTCTCTCTCTCTCTCTTTCTCTCTCACCTCTTGCATAGATCTATTTAAGAAGCGATTGTACAACTTTTTCCTGGAAGATAAAATCAGCGAGCTTGGTAGATAATGTGCGCCGTTTTTTGTAAACTGGCTTCTGATTTCATTTATATCATTTCATATTATTTCATGTTAATTAATATCTATCATATTTTTTTTCTATAGTTTTGTAGTAACTCCATTTACGGCCCTCATTTTGTAAAACTTTTATTTATTTTTGTATTATTTATATTATTTTCTGAATTTTTGTATTATTTTTGTATTATTTTCAATATTTTGTTAAGATTATTATGTTGCCCGATATTTAATTCTAGGGCATAATAAAATGTATCATCATCATCATCATTATCATCTGTCTCTCTCTCTCTCTCTCTCCGGTAACGCGCGCGCGCGCACGAGCGAATAGAACGTCACGAGGTCGTTTAGCGCCAGAAATAGTTTGGAAGCTCCTTATTTTCTCTTCTCGTTTCTTCGTCGCGTCTCTTTTCTCTCTTCGTTCGTACGTTTCTTTTTTCTCCCCCCCCCCCCCTCTCTCTCTTTTTCCTCTCATTTTCCCCCTTGCCCTTTCCCCCCGCTCCTTCGGTCACCCTCACACTGATTTTTTTTTCTCTCTTTCGCTCGCTCAAACTCGCTTCGGTTTTTCCTGGTTTTGTCTTCCTCTGCTGCTTTCGTATACGCGCTTTAGCGTGAGTAAAATCGGTGGACGCGGGCATTATTTCGAGAAGGATTCGGTGAGAGCGTGTCGCCGCGCTGATACACTCGTCAAGCTGCGATAGTAAATCGTGGTGGCTCACACGCACCCTTAAATATAACACCATGAAGACATTTTCCATAACCCACCCTCTTTTCATCGAGCATCGCGAATTTTGTAAGAATTTTCTGACAGTCGAAAAAAAAAAAAAAAAAAATGATTTTTACGTGTCCGCTTTAAACTTCCTCATTGAGCACGAGTCTTGCAAGCGCGTCGATTGACACCCGACCGCAGGTGGCCATTTATTATTCATAACACATTGCACGATCATCATTTGTAAGAATTATAATTATTGTTGTTTTATAGCATTACATTTGTTTTGAAATATCATAAATAATTGCAATGAAAATGAAATTCGAAAATATTATTTCAAACGACGTTATTTTTTGTTTTTTATTTTTATTTTTTATTAATATACAAATTTACGATATATTATTTTCAATGTTTTGAAGAATTTTTTTATTTATGATTTTTTAATTTTATTATTAATATTACTGATAATATTAATTATAATAAAATTACTATAATGTAATAAGTTTTATTTTTAAATATACATTATTATTATTATTATTATTATTATTATTATTATTATTATTGTTGTTGTTGTCGTTGTTGTTATAAATTATAAAAGATTACTAGTATCATTATATTATATGATAATATTTAATACATTGTTAGCAAAATTATTATTCCTAATAATGCCTATTATTAGCAATAATAATAGGCATTATTCACGCTATATAATCTTTCAATATTCATCATCAATACATATATATATATTGTTTAGAAGAATTTTTTTATTTTCGATTTTTTAATTTTATTATTAATATTACTGATAATATTAATTATAATAAAATTACTATAATGTAATCATTTTAATTAAAAAATATACATCATTATTATTATTATTATTACTGTTGTTGTTGTTATAAATTATAAAAGATTACTAGTATCATTATATTATATGATAATAATTAATACATTGATAGTAAAATTATTATTGCTAATAATGCCTATTATTAGCAATAATAACAGGAATTATTCACGTTATATAATCTGTCAATGTTCATATGTATATATATTGATATTAATTTGACTATTTTCACTACGATTAATTAAGCGATTAATTATTTTCACTGTTATAATTGTTATTAACAATGATCCACACGTAGGTGGAAATGTAGCAGCTAATTAAAATTTCAAGGTCGCAACGGGGTTCCCGCCCGTTGACCAATAGGTCGGACGAAAATAAATGATTCAAGGCGAAATAAGTGAAATACGAGATGCGCCCGCGTGGATCGAGCGTTGTCGAAAACGAGACACGCATGGCGACCGTCGTTTTTCTATTTTTTTTTTTCTTCATTTTTTTTTTGTCACTCGCAAACAAATACGAAATATAAACGATGGTTTATTAATTTTTGGAATGACGAATTTGGAATATGAGGGACGAGTTTGAGGCGAAACTCGATTATACAGCCGCGACAAGTTCGTTTATTATCGCAGTTAGTCCGAAAGGAGCACTCATACCTGAAGTTCCTCCTTGCACTGACGTTCCTCTTCCAGACTCATCCGCTTCTCGTGCTTCTTGTAGTAACGCCTCTTGGCCGCTTGTAGATTGAACCACGTGTACGAGAAAGACTTTACGAATGGTAGGAGGGCCTCAATGAACGGATGGAACTCATCCTGAAATCACGCAACGGGACATCGAGACGGTGTCGTTAAAACTCGATTTTTCACCGGTTTCCAAAAATACACGATTTTTTCCAAACGCTCTCATAACCGAATTTTCCATTTCCCAATCCAAAAATTCCGCTCGAGTTTTTCAGAGATTTTAGAACATCCCACCTAATTTTTCCTTTTTTTTTGTTTCTTTTATTTCCCGCAGATTTTGAAACGAAAATAGAAAAACAAAAAATAATAAATAATAATAAGACAGAAAGTGACGAGTGGACATTCGGATTCTTAAAACGACGATTAAAAAATAACTCATCGATGGAAATACAGCTTTCAATACCTCACCAAATTTTTCCTTTTTTTTTTTCTTTTTTTTTCCGCAGATTTTGGAAATTAAAAAAAAAAACAAAAAAGGAAAAATTTGATGAGGTGTTCAAAGCTGTATTTCCATCGATGGATTATTTTTTCAATCGCCATTTTAAGAATCCGAATGTCCACTCGTCACTTTCTGTTTTATTATTATTTATTATTTTTTGTTTTTCCATTTTCGTTTTTTTTTTAATGTCAAGTTTTTACCGAAGACCTAGGTGGGAAACGAAAGATAATTTTCGAAAAGCTTCTGAAATGATAAGACACGGGACACGTCTGAGCAATGCGTGGACGTTTCTACTGGCACCTGTCGCACGTCTTCATTCATATATGTATTGGCTTGGCCGGAAAGTTAATATAATTTTACGATGGTATCATTTTCGTCAAGTTTCTTCATGAAATCCTTATCTACCGAGCTGAGTAAATTTGGTATCCTTCGGAAGGATTAATAACTTTTAACTTCAATTTAAGTGTGATCGAAGCTTAATAGTACTGCGTTTACGCGAATAACAAAATGCAGCACGAAAACGACTCGTTTTCGTCATATTTTATATTTCTTCATCGTTCTGGACGACCTTGAGTCGACATTACGAAGACCTCAAATTCATCAAGCAAACCAAATTTAAAAAAAAATCCTTTTTATCACTATTTTTGTTCGGATTTGTTTGGGTTTGTTCGGGTTCATCAAATATTTCAAACCTCATAGTTTGGTATGGTGTAGAATATAATGGGTACGAGCTGTGATATATATTTTTATTTAATCAATAGTCGACAAAAATAGGCAATTAAAAGCAATTTTGGAAAAAAATTTAGTCTTATAAGTAAATATAAAGTACATTAATAAATAAAGATATTTATATACAATTGTTTATTAAAAAGAAATTATAAAATAAATAAATCAATAAATATATATCTTTATATATATTTATTTATTTACGAAACTCAATCTTATATATATATAAATATGTATACAGGGTGACCGGAAATTCGACCTATTCCTTCAAAGGGGTTATAGTAGGGGTCATTTGCAACAAAAAATGTCCCACCAACTGGGGGTCTAAAATTGGTTTTTTAATTTTCCGATTATGTAAAATTTGGATGCAAAATTTGTTTTTAAATAATCGCTAACTCTTGGTCTCTCAGGAAAGTATCAAATCGTTGTTTATAATAGCATATTTTTTTCATAATTTTTTATTTTCGGCAGAAAGTTAGGAAATTTTTCAGAAAACATAAAAACATCAATATCTCAATAACCATTAATTTTCGACCCCCAGTTGATGGGACATTTTTTGTTGCAAATTACCTCTACTATAACCCCTTTGAAGAAATAGGTCGAATTTTCGGTCACCCTGTATACATTTATATAAATATATTTACGTGAACCTGTGCATTCTATAGTGCACACACTTGACACTGGCGTATTAGACATTTATAGACGCAACCCACAACCGTCCTGACGATACAGTGAAGGATAAGTAGCGGTTAGTGGTTGCGGTCGTTGTTGGTCAGACACGGGATGCGAAAATCGAACGACGGTTCGAACGTTCTCAGAGGGAAAGGAGAGTACCTACTAGGGAGTCCTCGTCTCCCACAACCGTTAACTCGCCCCATTGTTCACTGGTGGTTAGTTACTGTCGTCTGTATTCGGATATCCGCACTAGCGATCGAGCCAAAACAGCCAAGATTTTGTGCAAGCTTAGACGCTCCGGGGGAGTAACAAATAGATCACGAGGTACCGCAGACTTGAACGAAACGAGAAAACAAAAATTGGACCAGGAGAAACGAGAAACAATTGAGGAGAGATTAATCGACGAGGAATGTCGAATTGTTAAATAGTCGAACGTTTAAATTGTTTACATTGTTAAACAATTTAAACGGGATTGTTTGGAACGTCGAATTGTTAAATAGTCGAACGTTTAAATTGTTTGAATTGTTAAACAATTTAAACGGGATTGTTGAACAATTTAAACAATTGTTCGGAACGTCGAATTGTTTAAATTGTTAAAAGATGTGTTTGTAAATGAAGGCCAGAGGGGGAGGGGGAGTCGAAACCATTGTTCTCATTCTTTTGTTCAATTCGTCGAATTCTTTTTTTTAATACAGATTTTTGGCATATATATTTGTTTTTTTCAGCTTTGTTAATTTATCTGTCATTTTTTTATTTATTCATCTATCTATCTATTTATCTACCTGATTTATTTTCAGTTTGAAAATTGACTATGGTTTTTGCTAACACAAATACTTCATTAGTAGAAATGTTTTTTTTAATTCAGAATTTTTTCAACATAATTGATATGTGCTAAGTCTAAAAAATTTAATTGATCGAAATGGTTTTTTATTTGCCGCCAAAGTTACGGAAACGTTATCAGAGATACTCTTTTAGCAATCTAGGGAAAAAAATTCGAGAGATGTCAATTACAATAAAATTGAGGAAGCGAAAACAAAAATTCGTCGCTTTTCAATGTTACAAACTTAAACCACGAAAATCTAAACCCGAACAAATCCACGAAGAACGTTTCGTTATAAAATTGCCTTGTTTTTGGAATACTTGTCTCAAATTTTCTTTCAGTTTCTTTGTTTAAATATTTTGACGATTATTTGATATGGTATGAAAATTATTTTTTTATATATCGATAAAATTGGCATTCAAAATTTCGCCTTGTCAAAATCGTTATCAAAGTTATCGTTTTTTTAATCGTTCTAAACATTATCCTGCTCTTCTTCTTTTCAAGCTAAAATTGTGCAATAATCGTCGTTGGAAAAAACCCACACAAAACCCAAAACAACCCAAACAAGCCCAAACAAGCTAAATTTTGCAATAATTGTCGTTGATAAAAAAAAACCACAAACAAAAAAAACAAAAAAAATAAAACGTCAACAATTTTTCATAATTTTTTATTGAAGCGTCATCGATCCCTTATCGGACGATTACGCGTATCACCGGCAAAGTAAATTGACTCGACAACGCGCGCGCCTATCTACTGGAAAGCTCGCGTCACTATTGAATGCTGGAGGGAAGCGAGTAGTTGCAGTCGTCGTGCGATCAGACAAGCAGAAAACACGGTCTCGTGGGAAGCAACGTTTCACTGTAAAAGATGAAACGACGTTGTCCCTGATAATGCACGATAAAACATTTCTTTAAAAAACCACCATTGTCAATTTCAAGTCTTAAACGGACCGCGAATAAACCGAAATTTATTCGGGGTTCGAGAGGAAACCCAAAACTTCGATTGACCAGAAGGCTCAAAATTACGAATTTTTTAAATTCCGAAAATACAAATTTCCTTAAGGACATGTCAGGAAAAGGTTCACGAAATTTGTTTGGGTTCGTTAGTTTGATTTAAAATTCTTTATTGTAACCAAACCCGAACGAACCCAAAAATTTACGAAATTTGTAGTTCCGGAATATTCAATTTGGGATTTTTTTTTAAATCTCGCATATTCGAACACCCTAATTAAAAGTTGGATAAATGCAGTAGAAAATGGTGAAATTTTGCGTTTATGTCTCACCGAGATGCGTTTGCAAATTTCTATTGCAAATCGTGAATTATTTTTTTCTTGCACGGAAACACGGTGATTAAAAAAAATGGGTCGAGTTTTGGGCAATTTTATTTATATTACGGAAAAACTTGACTTTTTTGGGTTTCATCGGTCAAGTCAGCAAAATTAAAACCGAAATCAAGTACGTTCAAAGCCTAACGTTCTAAATTCCTGTAAGAGATTTTTATAACTTTTTTAAAATTCCATATATAATAAATCCTTCGTTATCTATATTTTTTATAATGACATTTCATGCAAAAATGCATTAATGGGCCTACATATAAAATTCCAAATGATCTTTCAATCATCTTACTTTGCCCTGTAAAATAATTTTTTTAAAAAATGACAATTCATGACTGCGGTTGTCATTTTAAAGGGCCAAATCCAAATTCCAATTGTCATTATAAAGCAAAAATTATGAGTCCAGCTTTCGTTCCAAATGACAAATTTTGACGTAAAATAATAATAAATTACACCAGGAAAAATCTTCGTATTTTTTCGAGGACAGTTGAAAAGCTTTAATCCTATAAATTCCAAATTATACTGCCCGCTCATAGTGCTCGATTTTTATCACCAAAAATTTACCTTTAAACCTTCCCCTCGCTCCAAATCTAGGAAAAAAGTGCATTTTTGATATTTACAATGTTAAGAAATTATTAACCTAATTACTCAGGCTGAACACGAAAGTAAGTGAAATATTTGAAGAAATAAAACTCTCTACCGAAAAGCTTCAAAACCGTGTGATTTCCAAAACACAAAAAATGGAAGGAAAATTGAAAAGTGTGTGAACAAAAATGACAAAATTGTCTCTACGACCACTAGAAGAAGTAGAAGAAGAAAAATACATTTTCGTCGAGTTTCTTCATCGACAGCTAATTAGACAAGCACAAAAATGAAAGTCAGTAAAAATTTATTTAAAAAAGAATGAAAAATAAAAATAAAATAAAAATAAAATAAACATAAAATAAAAATTAAATCAAAATCAAAATCAAAATAAAATTAAAATTAAAATAAAATAAAATAAAAAACATAAATAAAACGAACCATCGAGTATTCGCAAGCACTGCGGCCGCTGTGGCACACTACCGTCTCTCTGTCCCTGTGCTCGTCCGCCGGCTGTCAGAAGCACTGATTTTCGCAATAACCGTAACGCAGATCGCAACAGTACTCCTCCAGCACCTCCGGTACGCAAGTTGATCGCGGCCTCATCTGCTCAGATTCCTCGTTCTTCGACAATACCGCTGTCGAATTGATGGCACAACTTTCGATTAGCCACGCTTTCTTGCGATCGCTTGAAGAACCGTGGGTCGTTTTTTTTTTTATTCTTTTTATCCAAATTTGAATCGAACGGACCCGTTTAAAAGCGTGGGCGTTTTCGCACCTCTGATTCAATTTTACGGTCTCGATAATCGCTTGACACTTCACAAAAGTAAATCTCACGTGGCTGAAACACTCGCGACGAACTTTCCTCCTGTATCAACGAAAAATACCATCACAACACCCCGAAAGTCGGAAAAACGTTTTTTTCTTCGCTTTTTCGAAAATATTTTTTTCTTTTTTTCTTTTCTTTATTTTTTTTTTTTTTTTGATTTTTTTTTCTCTTAAGTCCACGGAGGGTTTTACTCGGAAGAGAAATGGATCAGACGGATGTGGATAGTGAAGAACCGGACGAGACACTTTCGAGGAGAAATCTCAACTCGGCTCCCTCACGAAAACTTTGCACGTTCCCCTCGTTTTTCTCTTCGTTCAATTTAAATCTGGGATCGAAACGGATCCAAGGGAATCGACGAAGCGAGGAAGAGAGAGAAAAGAAGCAAAACACACGCGGGTTACGTTCGCGAAAGAGAACCACAGAGAGAGAGAGAGAGAGAGAGTTAGAATGTTCTTCGCTATTTCAGCGCGTGTGTTCTATTTTGATGAGTAGTGCAGAACAGAATGGCGACAGAGAGTGACGCTCGAAGGAGTTCGCAAGTTTTCTTCGACGTCGTTTCTCCCTCGCTCTCTCCCTCTCCCAGCATCCCACTTTTATCTTTGATTCGTTCGACGCACGCGTCACAAATTTCCACGAGAAATCACGAAAAGGAAGCAACACTTCGAGTCCCTTATTTTACCTCGAGTTTCCAAAAATTCCATACTTTACATCGTTTCGAATATCACGAAAATATCGAAGCCCAAAGTGCACATATCGATACGAGAATTAGAGATCGAACCAAAGAAAAAAAAAAAAAACAAAACGAAAATTACGAATTTGGATTCGATATTACGTAGGTAGAAACGAAGAAAAAAAAAAGAAAAACAGAAAAAGAAACGTGCGAGAAGGGATGCTGCAGCTGTGCTGCGCATTTACTGACTGTTTGGAGTGTGACTCGGTGCGGTAGATTCGGGCTTATCGGTGGCCGCCGGTAGCGGGCTTAAACCACTTTGTCGACGTAAATATATTCAAATGGGACAACAGCGAGAGAGAGAGAGAGAGAGAAAGAGAGAAATTGGCGGAGGGGTGATTGCGGAGCGCCAAGTATAAGAACACAAGCAAACGTCTTTTATCTCGTCGAGGGGTTCAAAAACAAAACGAAGAAAATCGTTAAAAAAAGAAAACACGAGAAAAAACGAAAAAACGAGGACAAAAGTGGTAGTAAGCAAATGGACGAAGATGAGAATGAGAAAATGAGGAAACCGTTGGATTACCGTAAGATTACCGTAAAAATTTACTGTGACCGAAGATACCGAGGAAAATACAAACACCCACATAAACACACGTCGAAGAAAAACTGGAAATAATTTTTCTACCCTACGATAAGACTCTTCTTCTTCTCCTCCTCTTCCTCCTTCTTCTTCTTCTTTTTTTCTTCCCTTACGGAATTTTTTTTCGATTTTTTTTTTATCGTTGTACCGATTCGTAGACAAAGTTTGATCGCCCACGTGTTTTACTGACCTCGACGCAACCGAGGAAAATAATAGAGGAGAGAGAGAGAGAGAGAGAGAATAATCGAACGATTAAAACGGACGGGGATGAGAAAAGAGATTTTCGCGGGATATTTTCGCGGTCCGTTTAGGAAATGGTGATGTACGTTTTCTCCGACGCTGCTCTTGCGAGCTATCCGAGGCGATAGGCTAACGCAGAGAGAACGGAGACGACGTCGGTCGTCGCGACGACACTGAGACGCCGGGTCGAGAATCGAGGCGCGCTATGCGCTCATCCTACATATCGCGCTACGCGGACCGAAAGAGAGAGAGACGCGCGCCGACTGAGAAAACGACCGAGGCACCGCCGTTGCGGCCAGGTACGGCACCCCGAACCCGGTTATTAATAGACACCCCGCGAACGCGTGCTTCAAGCTTTTCTATATATCTCATTCTCCACCTCTATTTGTATATTTATACGACCAGAAAAAAAAAGAAAAAAAAGCATTTTTTTTTAATTGTTACAAAGAGATTAATGTACGGGGTGTTTGGGTTCGTTTGGGCTTGCTTTTATACGTTTATCTGTAGTATTTATGGGAGGGGTAAAATATATATAAAATATGAGGGGTAAAAGTATCATGAACTCTTCGAGGCAGGGGCACAGCTCGTTCGTAGTAAAAAAAAAAAGCTTGGACTGTCGTTGGGACAAATTCATTTTTTCGGACCGAGTTTCTGAGGGCACTTGTACGAATGGTATCTGATCTATCCAATAGATCCAATAGTATCTGATCTATCCAATCACTGGTGGTATTCAAGTCCAAATTGTACCTCTATATAATAGAGTTTTATTTGCATAACTTGTTATAAAGATTTTTACAAAATCTCATTTTTTTTAGGGACTTGAAGTTCGCATCGTTGCGACGCAACGAAATTTCTTTTCTCATTTTTTTATTTCCTTAAATTTATTATTTAGCGCAAATTTTTTTTTTTTTCATATTTAAATTCTAGATTATTACAATAAAGATGTGTATATTTATTGAGGTATTTTAATTACGATTATATTGAAAAAGAAATAGAGAATATTCACTAACTTACACCTAGCAGCTTACATCAATTGTACCTCTATTTATTTGAGTCGTTTTGAGTTAGATTATTGGTTTGCGGAGTGGGGCTACTGTCTCAAAATCATATATTGGCTTCATCCTATACATATTTTTTTTTTACTTTATATTACTATATTTAGTTACGTTATTAAACAGTCTTAGGTTATGTAGTTTGTATTCCACCGCTATTCTTTAGTTTTAAGTTTCGCGTGGTTTAAACATTTCTGGAACATTTTGTAACGAGATGCACATGTTTTTTTTTTTGCAACTGTTGTTGCTATTGTATTATTTAAATTGCGTAAAAATTGTACTAAGGCATAAATAAACAAATCAATCAATCAATCAATCAATCAATCAATCAATCAATCAATCAATCAATCAATCAATCAATCAATCAATCAATCAATCAATCAATCAATCAATCAAGGCAAGGGTCCACGTGTCAAGTTGATTCCGGATTATCCCATGAAATTAGTAGAAAGTATGTTTCGGGGATGAAAGACGATTATTAATAATGGAGGTGACTGGACTAATTGATAATCGGAAAGCATCATGCTCTGTATCGTGTAGCATCTGCCTATTTTTTTTTACAATTTTTCCTCCGAATTGTAGTACAGTCTCACCGTTCACGTTCTTATCAAACAGGCTGTACGATATTTCCAACAAAATTTTGACCAGACTTCACTGAGGGACTTCAATGATTTTTTTTTACACTTGTGATTTCGTTCGCCCGACGAAATCAGGAGTGAAGTTACGGTGCATTTGGTCTCCCTGTCGGATATCGTGATAGCAGACGGGGGTGAGCGAGATTACGAGAGTTAGGTAACGTACATTCGAGAAAGACCCCCGGAGCTTTGAGACGTCCACGGGAGTTTGGCTAATTGCGCTAGGATTTTGCGCCCTGATGCTCGCCGTATCTCAGCGTGTATACGACGGCGATCGCAACAACGAGACGAGAGTTAGCCTCGTGGTCCTGTGCGCCTTGTTTTGTCCTATCGGTGAAATGGGCTAAGCAAGAAGAGTCGGAGGCACGAAGGACGAGGGATGGGGGGCAAAGAGAGAAAGAGAAAGAGAGAAAGAGAGAGAGAGAGAAAATCAGAAAGTGGGAGAGAGAGCGAAAATCATAGAGAGGGAGAGAGAGAGAGCGAGAGAGGGAAAGAGAGAGGGTGAGGGAAAAGCACTGAGGGAGAGAGAGAGAAAGAGCGAAAATCAGAGAGAGAGAGAGAGTGAGAGAGAGGGAGGGAGGGCGAGGGAGAGAGGGAGAGAGAAAGAGAGAGGGAGAGGGAGAGAGGGAGAGAGGGAGAGAGAAAGAGAGAGTGCGAGGGAAAAGCACTGAGGGAGAGAGAGAAAGAGAGAGAGGGATAAGCAGCGAGAGAGAGAGAGAGAGAGAGAGAGAGAGAGAGAAGCAGCGAGAGGGCGAGAGAGGGAGGGGGAGAGAGAGAAAGCGAGAGAGAGAGAGAAAAAGAGAGAGAAAGGAGGGGGGAGAGAGGAAGAGAGAGAGAGGGGCAGAGAGAAAGGTAGGGAGCGAGAGAAGGAGTGAGAAAGGAAGAGAGAGAACGAGAGGAGCAAGTAGAGAGAGAAAGAGAGAAAAGGGGAGGGAGAGAGGGCTCGAGAGACAGACAGAGAGAGAAAGAGAGGGAGAGAGGATAAAGGACGCAGGCTGGTTGGCTAGCCGAGAAGATAGAACGAGGTAGAGATAGATGGAGCAGGGAATGGTAGAGAGGAGCAAAAGTGGAACCGAAAGAGGGAGAGGGAGAGATAGAGAGAGAGAGAGAGGCGACCACGCGGCTGATGCTGTGAGCACTGAGGGCGATCGATAGCCAAACTCCTCTCCGTCTGGCGCGGGACATATAGACACGAGTCGGGCATAGATACAGTCGGGTAAGGGAACCTATGCACCCACAGGATCACCGTATCCTGCGCTATAAACAACCGGAAACGAAAAGAAAAACAAGGCGTTACGATCCTTCGGCGAATGTGAATCGAGAAAGAATTGATTGACGAGATTCACGCGCAACTTCTTGCCGTTTCGGTTAAGGGGTTTGGTGGAAAAGTTGCAAAAAATCACTCGTTTTACTACAGTCGAATCGAATCGAAAAGCTAAGTCCAATCGATGGTGCAGAAGTGACGGATCGAAGGTAAAGTTGGGGTTGCAAGATATGTGGTAGGGTAGTCAAAATTTATGAGGGTTTTTTTTTTTCGAAATTATGTTTTTTAGAATGGTGCGCATGATTTCTCGACTTTTAACCAGTCGAGTGCACACTTCCACCGTCATACTATAAGTTCTGGGTCAATCTGACCCATGACGTTCTTCAAATTTGTGTGTTTCGGTAAATAGACAGTTTTTTGTTTTTTATTTTTTTTGTAGAGACGATTTTGGTAGTTAGGGATTCATATTTTATGGGCCGAAATTTATTTTTTGACAAAAACGAAAAACAAATTAATTTTTTGATAAAAACGAAAACCAAATTTATTTTTTGATAAAAACGAAAACCAAATTTATTTTTTGACAACAACGAAAACCGAATTTATTTTTTGACAAAAACGAAACCAAATTTATTTTTTGACATTCGCTCAAAGTGGGACAGGCATTAAAAAATACGTACTTAAACAAAAAAAAGTTATGGGTAAAAACGACCCAGAATGCACTCGAAGCATTAATATACGGATGAATTTTAAATTCGATGTGCTTGTTCAATTTCAGATTGAAAAACAACACCGTCGTTGTTAGTAATCAATCTTTCAAAAAATGTTCGAAAAACAATCATTGTTGAAGATTGAATTACCAGAAAAATGGTATATGCGTCGTTTCGAAAACCATCGTTTTGAGAAAAACGCGTGTAAATTCTGTCTAGCATTCAAATATTGTTGCATTCGTCACCAGATTTATGAAACGTTTTATAAAAAAAATTGACAAGTCCTCCGATTAACAATTTCCAATCTGCCTAACCCAAACAAACGCTTTTTCCTCTCCAACAATTGGCTCAAACTCCGAACGATTTTTTTCAAATTTCCACGATAAGAAAAACTGTAAAAAAAAAAACCTTCGCTCATTGGCAAACGAAAATTACGGAGGGATATCGTAAGGTCGCAGAAAGCTTCGATAATTTATTATTATCATTATTGTTAATTGTATTATATCATTATTATTATGATTATTCCTATTATTATTATTTATAAGTTATTCCTATTATTATTATTTATAAGTTATTCCTATTATTATTATTTATAAGTTCATACTATTCTTATTATTGTTGCTTTTAGGCTTTTCATTAAGCTTTGTTTATTCTTATGTAAATTATTGTTATTCTTGTTATTCTTATTCGCGATATTCCATTGTTATTCCAATTTTCTTGTTTTATTTGATTTTTTATTGTATAATTATTCATGTTTGCCCAAAAGTCCGCTGGGCCATAACAAATCCTATCAATCAATCAATCAATCAATCAGGAAGAGGTGTTTACACAAATCGAAGGTAGTCGCGTTAATGACCGATTTTAAGCTTCCAGGTGATGACGGGACGGACTGGATTCCCTGAAACGAAGAAGGAGAGAGAAGAGAAAGAGAGAAAGAGAAGTGAGTGAGAAAACGAGATTTTAACGTCAAAGTACAAGGGGACAATGAACCCAGTTCTTTTAAGCGTGTCACCGATGTGTACGCCTTTCCAAACTCGCCCTTGCCAAAGGGACGAGTGTCAAAAGGATACATCTAAAAGCCAGCTGGAAAAGCGTCGGTAAAAAAAAAGGGGTTTGGGGGGGGTTGGCAAAGAGGGAAACGGAGGGATGAAGAAAAGTAGGGGAAGAAATGGAAGAGGGAAGAGAGGATAACCATGTTGGATATTTAACGACGTGACAAGCGCTCGACGAAACGAGCCGTCAAATGAGGCGGTTCGCCACCCCGGAGACCCTTCGCCCCTGGGGCTCTGCGGACGCGATTCGAATTTTACGAACGCAATAGCGTAACATCGTAATCAACGAGCCACATCGAATTCGTGTCAACCGATAACACCTCGTACGCTTAATTAACCCGGACTTCCTAATTAACGTTATTATCGATATCGCACTCACTCACCCCCCCCCCCCCTTTTTTTCAACTTTCGACAATGTATTGGGTTGTTGCATAATTTTTTTACCACTTCTACATTTTTTTAGATATCTCCAATAGTCTTGGGAATATTCACGAATAAATCTAGTATACGGTAGAATGTTCTCGAATTTTTCACGCAGGGTATATAAGCCCTGGCTTGTTACAGTGATTTAGTTAAAATTTGAAAAAATGGACTAACAGAAAAAATTAAAATATGGACCACATTGAAATTAAAATTTAAAAAATTAAAAAATTAAAAAATTAGAAAATGGACCACCTTAAAATAAAAATTAAAAAATTAAAAAATGGACCACCTTAAAATTTAAATTAAAAAATTAAAAAATTAAAAAATGGACCACATACGGCAAAAATGACCTGTAAATTTCTAATGGGGAACAATACCTCACCCACCTTATAACCCTGATCTAGCGCCTTCCGACTACCATCTTTTCCAGTCTTTAAAACAACATCTTCGTAAAAAGAAATTCGTAAATTCCGGCCACCTAAAAAATGACCTTACGAACTTCTTTGCCTCTCAGCCACTTTACATTGTGGACTAAGGGTATTGAAAGTTTGCCTAGCAGATCGTTACATGTTCTATATAATGACGGTGATTATATTGTGGATTAATTGCTTCAATAAATAAATATTACAAAAAAATTAGTTTTTTTACGAAGTGGGAAAAAAATTATGCAACAACCCAATACTTTCAGCTTTTCTTTGCGCTAGGGTCAATTTTGTTCAATAAGTAAAGTGACCTTTTTTTTATCGAAGAAATATTTCATTATTCATCGATGTCTATTTTGTCACCTTTGATGTAATACGTCAAATATGATAAACTTGTTGCCAGCGATTTTTCCAATTTTCGATGCCCTTCTGGCACACGTTTTTTCCTACGACCTTGAGCTTTCCCATCGATCCACTTTTTGTCTTCTCAATCTTGGCAAATCTCGTCCTTTCGTGGCTCTTTTCAGTTTTGGGAAGAAAAAAAACGTCGCAGGGTACCATTTTTGGTAGATACGGTGGCTGAGGCATACGCTGTTGTTTTTCGACGAAACAATCACGAAAAAGCAATCGATGCGTGAGCAGGTGCACTTGGGAAGTTCATTTTTTTAACCTACAATAAAACGACGTTTTTCTGTTCTTTTTTGTTTGATTTTTAAACTACACATAATTGTGACTTCTGTGGGTTAAAAAAAAGTTGCTTCTGTGTTTTCATTAGGACTAATTAAAGTTTCCTTTCCAGCGAATAAAAATTCTTTTTTAACGTCGGTTTTTTAAAAAATAGTGTGACAGAGTGGCCTTTTTCTGTGGAGACCACATTTCGGTTTACCACTCTGTCACGGC